>CABHPQ010172184.1:0-25053 GCA_902168405.1 Peromyscus aztecus | reverse complement strand
TACATCACAGCACCTGAGGAGATGGGGGTGCCTGGCTTCTGGCATAAAGGTGTGAGGAGGCCCACACATCCTCCCCCCAAGGAAGCAACTGCAGAGCTGGTTAAAAGTCAAAAAACGGCCATTTCAGTAACTCTGGAAATAAACCAGAGCCAGTCAACAGACTGACAAGGGTTTATTCCTAGAGAAAAAAAAAAAAAAAAAAAAAAAAAAAAAAAAAAACCCCCGGAATTCGAATCCAAAGAGCAGCACAAAGTCTCACTTTCTTGCCAGGAGCTGCCCTCGCCCCTCCTCAGTCCTATCCCGTCAGAATGTCAGCAAAGGGCGGGGCAGGCCTTGGAAACCAACCTCCCTGATCCCACAAAGGGCTCATCTGACCCTGGGTGTTGCCAGTGCACTCAACAATCTACAAGGCTGGATGAAGACTAGCCTCAGGGCTACTGCTCCATCTGGAATGTGCAATGGACTGGCAAAGCAACCAGACACTCAACAGAGTCCCAGGAAGACGGCCCAGGACCCATGGGGCTTAAAATGCCCTTTACAAATCCCAAGTTGACTGCAGGCTATGAGCTTACACAGCAGAGCCCAGAGCCAGTCTAAGCTGCCCATGCACACCTGGCCAACAGAACCTGTGCACACACAGAGAAGAATTAAAGCAGCAGCCAGAGGAAATCCATGCTGGGACAGATGGGAACACAGCCCAGAGTACAGCTGTCCACTTGGCTCTACCGCTGAGCATGTCTCACAGTCCTGGACAACTGACTTCACCCATATCGAACTGATCCCCACACTATGGCGACACCAGCGTGGGTATAACTCCTCCAGGAAGGCTTAAGTTGAACTAGAAAGGCAAACTAAAACCCAGCTGCAGAGACAGCAGACACAGTGGGCAGAGATGTGGTCCAATCCAGGTACTAAACAACTGAGCTAACACAACAACCAGCACCTTCGGGGGTAGTAACTAAGAATCCTGTTTGCATCCCTGTATAGAGTAGTCAACAACACTCAGATTGATAGAGGAAAAAAACAAGGTGTGACCTGGGCCAGCAAGATAGCTCGGCCGGTAAAGCGCTTGCTGCCAAGCCTGACAATCTGAGTTCAGTTCCCGAGACTCACACAGTGGAAAGAAAGGTGTTCTCTAACCTCTACAGGCATGCCACAGAATGTGCACCACCTCAAATGAAGAAATGTGAAAATAAAATAAAATAAAAATTGAGTGTGAACTAACCTGGGGGTAGAGGGGTGCTGTGGGATGGTCTGTATGTCAAATTGCTCTGATTGGTCAATAAATAAAACACTGATTGGTCAGTGGCCAGGCAGGAAGTATAGGCAGGACTAACAGAGAGGAGAATTGAGAGGACAGGAAGGTAGGAGGAGACACTGCCAGCCGCCGCCATGACAAGCAGCATGTGAAGATGCCGGTAAGCCACGAGCCACGTGGCAAGGTATAGATTTATAGAAATGGATTAATTTAAGCTATAAAAACAGTTAGTAAGAAGCCTGCCACGGCCATACAGTTTGTAAGCAATATAAGTCTCTGTGTTTACTTGGTTGGGTCTGAGCGGCTGTGGGACTGGCGGGTGACAGAGAATTGTCCTGACTGTGGGCCAGGCAGGAAAACTCTAGCTACAGAGGGGTAAGAAGCAATCAATAGAAATGGTCTCGGAGGGTTACCAGATTTTGGATTTAATGGAAAAAGACTTCAAAACACCTACTCTAAATATGCTTCGAAAACCGAACAAAACCCTGTTTAAAGAATGAAAGGCAAGTGCGATGAAGCTGACTCAAAGGAGAGAGGAAACAAAGAGAAAGAAAAAACGGGACAAAATGGAGAACTCACTACAGAGGGTCAACCACGGACTACAGACAGCAGACAGACAGCAGAGCCAAGGACAGGAATCAGCGAATACAAAGGAACCAAGCAACCTAAAGAGCAGGTGGAGAAACAGATCAAAGGAACAGAACAGTCTCCCAATATGAGCTAGCACCAACTGTGCCCGGCAGAGAAATGATGGAAAGAAGGGAGGGAGGAGAAGGGGTGGAGGAAGGGGGACAGAGGGAGGGAATAAACACACATAGTTCTTAAAAGCAATAGGATTCCACAAGCTAGGAACACAGCAGCATTTCCTTAACTTAATAAAAAGAAAATACATCTACAAAAGCCCCATAGATGACCCCACATCCACACTCAGGTCAGAACCATTTAACACCATACTAGAGGTCCTTGCTGGTGTAATAAAACAACACACACACACACACACACAATCTAGGCTCAAATAATAGTGAATGCATGGTTGACTGGATATCAGAAGTCAATTAAACAGCATGATATAACCTGGCGTACACTGATTTTTTTTTTTTAATACACTATTGACAAACTAGCAACTTCCTAGGTCCATGTGAGGCAGTTCCTCAAATGATAAAAGACACCTTTAGCTTTTAAAAGATCTGAAATTAATTCACACCAGACATCTTAGGAACAAAGCAGGGATGTCCACTCTGGTCACTTCTACTCATCATACTAAGTTTCAGTACAATAAAGACAAAAAAGAAAGAACATAAGTAGGAAATCATAAGCTTTAGACATTTCTAGAGCTAGGGATGTAGTTCTGCTCTCAGGGCAGAGGTCACAGGGCACAGGTGTCACACAAGCAGGGACAGCCAGGCGTCACGGGAATGCTGAGACCTTTAAGGCAGAACCTGGCAAACAGGGAAGGCGGTGGAAGACAGGGCCAGGGAAAGAATGTTCTAGACATGGTCACATCAAGAGCAAAGGCGGCCATTGATAGGGGGTTGATATTGGATACTCAACGGTACTGAGAACTTAGAAGATGAAGATGGGCTCTGAGAGCAGAGGCTGGGAAACTCTGGGCCCTAAGTACAACTGCTCGGCCTCCACCTCACGCATCCTCAGCAGCATCCCTCGCAACAGCACTTTTCTCTGAGGACCTCCCTCTCTGCCTTCGGTTTCCTGGCTTGCCCGACTTCGCTAAGGCTTCCTTGCTGCTTGCCCTCTCAATGCAGAGTGTGCTCAGACCCACCTGCTATTCCGCCACTTCAGTCCCTCCTCCTCACCCTGTCACCAGCCTTCCAAGGTAGGCCTGCCTTCTCAGAGGCTTTCGACCATCCCCGCTTCCAAATATCCCTCCCTCCCACCTCATTCTCCACCACAGTAGCTTGCTTTACTGTCAGTACCCATTTCTACCTCAAAGTTAGCTCCTCAACTGTTACTGTGTAAGCCGCTCCCCTTCACCATTTCCACAAGCAGGCTCCGTGACAATGAGGACATCACCTATCTTGTCTAGCACTCCACCACCAGGACCTAGTGTCCTAGCACCTCGCATACTCTGAGTAAATGCTAGATGAGTGGGTGAACTAACCAAGCTGAAGAGAGAGAAAAGGAATGTCAAGAAAAACACCTTACAAATCACGGTGCACTGTGCTAATAAACCACTAACGTCCTGTAAGTAAACTTTCCCCGAGACCTGAGCCATTATCACAGTAGTTTCAATTAAAGTCATTGTTCAATTACTCCACTACCATTCAGCAGAGTAGCTTCTGGAGGCCACAGATGTCACAGCAGCAGCAGCAGCAGCAGCGGCACAATTCACATACAGAAAGACACTACCCTTAAGGTAGCAACAGAGGGTCTCTTGCATTCCCGCTGAGAACTTGACTTTTAACTCTACTTTCAAATAAGGAAACTCAGGCTACCTTGACCCTGGGTCCCATCAGGGCAGAGGGAGCAAAGTTCATTTCCCTTGAGAAGACTGTTGATGCTCAAAGTAGCCTGATCTCACTGGCCACAGCTTCATCAGCGTCCATGTTCTCTGACCATGGGAAACACTCTCCTAGGCATGTGCTTTCAAGGGGCAGGGAAGCCCTCCCCAGCCCTGGCCACACTCTCAGGGAAGGTGTTTTCCATTCAAATAAGTTTGCATTTTCACAAGTTGAAACCAGTGCTGGCTGGCATTTTGCACTCAGAACCCTTAGGAACCCAGTGCAGTGAGAAGGTTTCTCTTCAGCAATGCTGATCGCTATAACACCCAACAGAACTGTCTTGTCTTGGCACTCCCTCGTCCAAACAAATTAATTCCTCAAACTCAACCCTTCTAGACATATGCAGAATGGAGTCAAATTCTTGATCAAAATAACACACAAATAGCCCCCCATCCCGCTTCTGGATAAGAATCCTTGTTCTCTAAAGTCGCATGAACTATCTTTCTCCCAGAATTCTTGTCTTCCAAGATCCCACAATAATGGACCCATAATCCCACCATAAACTCGGCTAACAGCATTCAAAGGCTTTTCTAGCTCAAAGTTTTAAACGCTTTCACATTATTTCCTCAAACTATTCCCAACATCATTTCTTCAAGCTATTCCCAAGGGCCTGAGAATCACAGCAATGATTTATCACAGCAATGGCTCCATATCAAGATCAACTTAGTTTAACTCTTAATTTAACACTTTTCCTGTCACTACAATTAAAAAAAAAAAAAAAAAACTCTAACAAAAGCAACTTAAGGGAGAAAGGATGTGTTCCGGCTCACAGTTCAAGGCTGCAGTTCAACAGCAGGAGCATGAAGCAGAGTATCACATCCACAATTAGGAAGCAAAGAACAATGAATGCATGCATGCTGCTGCTCAGTTCCCTTTCTCCACTTACATACTCCATCTGGCACCCCAGCCAGGGAATGGTGCCCCCCACAGTGGACGGTTCTTCCTACCTCAGTTAACACCATGGAGATCAATCCCCCAGAGGAATACCTAGAGATCCATCTCCTGGGGGACTCTGGAATCTGTCAGGTTGACAGTTAACACTAGTCAGCACAAAATAGCTCCAGCCTACAACTGGCACCCCAGGGCAGTGGTTTAATAACATCCCTTTACTCTCAAGTACTGTGATGATAAATTATATATGATGACTCATTGTAGAGGGATTAACAGCCACCAAAAGTTATCTATAGTCAGGTAACTAGATGATCATGAGGTGAACAGCATGAACTTAACAAAAACCCACTAACAATATATATACCAGACACAGCTACATGTATCTAAACTTTGAAAGTGGCGACTACAATATGGGTGCCGGCAGACAGAGGGAAAGAGTAATATAGGGTCTGATCCTGGGTCTTGAGTGTCACTATCGCGTACATACGGACAGAAAGCCCGGGTCTGTTCTTCTCTGATCTCTATGACTTAGTATGGACAGTGAACTATCTGTGAGAGGTTCAGGATGCCACACATTTCATGACATTCCTGACACGCAGTGTGAGTCTCTCTGATAAACTGGCCAAAGCTACAGATTCCTCAGCACACAGCCACACTCTCCACAGCCTCTGAATGTTCTGCACTGCCTGGGTTTACCTCCGCCAACTCTGCAACAGACCATCTTAGAAGCCAAGCCCATGACCTCTCCCCTGGGAACCAGACACCAAAGGTAGGGCACGCACAGCTGACAAGAGGCTTGTGACAAGAGGGCACTTACACGATTAGTGAGGTTTTCTCAAAGTGACAGGAAGATTCCCTGGAGCTCCCTGGCCAGTCTAGCCCAAGTAATGAGCTAGAGGTTTCATGAGAAACCCTGTCTTAGAGTAATAAGGTGGAGGCTAGAGAGATGGCTCAGCGGCCAGAAGCAGACTGTTCTTCTAGAGGACTCAAGTACAGTTAGTTCCTGGAACCAGGTCAGGCGGTTCACAACTGCCTGTAACTCCAGCTCTAAGGGATCCAATGCCTTCTTCTGGCCTCTTTGGGCACTGCACTTGTGTGCACATACCCGTGCACACACATCGGCATCCATGCATACACACAATTAAAAATAAATAAGAAATAAGGTGGAGAACAAATGATGAAGAAGACAATTGACATTGACCTCTAATCTCAACAAGGATGCAAATATTACATCTATTCGCGCGCGCGCGCGCGCACAAACACACACACACACACACACACACACACACACACCCCGATGAGACGGGAGGTCTAGCTATAGGGTTAAAGAGAGAAATCCTGAGATAAAATTCGAACTACGAGGTGTCAACAAAAAGCATGAACTCTTACACACAAATCTGAAGTTCTCCAGCTTAACTATCTCCAACTGGAAGATCACCACAAAGGGCAAGTGAAACCTAGACATCCAGCTAAAGACTGGAGCAAATCCTGGAGCATTCAGCTCCTCTCTGTACACAAAGTTTCTTAGGAAGGGGAGCTGGGGGTTACTTTGAAATAACAACCAAGAAGGCAACAGAAACGTCTCTACCCAGAAGCATGCCAGTACAAAGTGAGTTCTGGTGACAGCTGGCCACTTTCAGCTTGCCACCCTGTGGAGAAGAGGAAAACAAGGTGGAGAATTCTTGTGTCCCACCTAGCTTTTCGAGTCCTCTAAGTCACACATTCCAGGCTGCCCGGTTTCCTCATAAAACCTCAGTCGGCCTGGCAGCTCTTCATGGAGCTGGGGGCTCATTGATGCAGAACAAGCCTTCAGGGTGAGTACAACCTCATCTTAAAGGTGGGGAGAGCACAGAAAAAAAGGTGGCCGGCTAAACAGAAGCCTGTCAAGGACCCCTCGGGGGAGAACAAGGCTAAGTCTTGTGGACACCCAAATTCTGATCTGCCAGATAATTCCTTCAAGTCCACCCTAGTCCACACCTTCTGGGCAGAAAACAGCAGTGGGACACCCAGGAAGCCTCATAACAGGATGAGCAGACTTAGTTACTTTCAAGGACACCTGGGCAGATGTTAGAGACACAGAAAACAGCCCAGGAGCCGCCTCAGTGGCCAAGGTGCTTTGCTAAATTTGAATAAAAGGATTATCCAATATTCCTGGGTACTTCTTCCCTCTAATGAGCATATAGAAATAAGCTTATAGATACAGATAAGAATCTGTATCTACTTGTGAATATCAAAAAACGGGAGGGGACAGGAAACTGCAAGGCCCCCGTTCTGGGTTGGAGAAACAAAAGACACTGCAGAAGTCCCACAGACAAGCTTCGCTGAAAAAGAATGAATGCCCTTGGCTGCTCCCTTGTTCAGTAGCTGGAGTGCTTGCCTAGAGCGCATGAGGGCCTGGCTCCATTCCCAACACCACACAAACCAGGTGTGGAGGTACACACCTGTGATCCTAGCCTCAAGCAGTGGAAGCCAAAGGATCCAAGTTCAAAGGCCATCCCTTGGTTACACAAGTCTCAGGCCAGCCTGGGCTACAGAAGACCCTGTCTTAAAGAAGAAAAAGAGAATCCACCAATACCCAGCCTACAATGGTGAGGATCCCCTTATCGCAGAAGAAAATTCTAGGCAGCTTTCTAATGAGAAGAGTCTCAAAAAAGGAGCTAAGTTTCCACTATCTATTAGGTCAAGGTGGTAGTAGCAAGAGGGGAAACACCTATTTCCAAGGGGATAAAAACCACCATGGAAAGAACTAAAACTTCTATGTGCAGCGTGTACCACAGGATGCAGATGCCTAGTAAAAAAAAAAAAAAAAAAAAAAAAAAGACTGGTGTCAGCCTCTGTCTTAGTTAGGGTATTTATTGTTGTGAAGAGACACCATGATTGGGGTGGCTTGCTTACAGTTTCAGAAGTTCAGTCCATTATCATCAAGACAGGGAGCATGGCGGCGTGCAGGCAGAGGGGGTGCTGGAGCTGAGAGTGCCACATCTTGTAGACAACAGAAAGCCGACTGTCACACTGAGGAAAGCTGGAGCAAAGGAGACCCCAAAGCCCACCCCCACAGCGACACACTTCCTCCAACAAGGCCACACCTCCTAATAGTGCTACTCCCTTTGGGGATATTTTCTTTCAAACCACCACATTCTACTCCCTGTCCCCCAAAGGCTAATAGCCATACCAAAATGCAAAAAGTGCATTCAGTCCAACTTCAAAAGTCCACATAGTCTATAGCAGTCTCAAACTTGTTTTACAGTCCAAAGTCTCTTCTGAGACACATGACGATCTCTTAGGTGCAATCCCCTGTAAAATCAAAATCAAAAAGCAGACCACGTACTTCCAACATATAATGGCACAGGATATACATTACCATTCCAAAACGCCATAAAGGGAACATAGTAAGGAAATACTAGACCAAAGCAAGACCAAAACCAGCTGAGTAAACTCCAAACTCTACATCTCCGTGTCTGATGTCAAAACGTTCTTCAGATTTCCAATTCCTTTCAGCTTTGTTGACTGCAACACACTTCTTTCTCGTGGGCTGGTTCCACTCCCTGTTAGCAGCTCTCCTCGGGAGGTATCCCACAGCTCTGGCATCTTCAACATCTTGGGGTCTCCAAGGCAATCCAGGCTTCAACTTCACAGCTTCACACAGTGTCCTCTCCACTAGGCCTCCATTCAGGGACACTCCTGCCACATGCCTGGCCTCAGCAGCTTTATTCCATAACTCCTTTTTTCTATCCTTAACTCTAAATTCAGAACCATATGGCTGAAGCTGCCAAGTTCTGCTACTTGCTGGAGCTGGAACATGGCTCCCTCATCCAGTTACATCTTCACCAGCTTTCTGTTTTCCTTCACTGCCCAAGCTTGGCTGTCCTCTTTGGACCAGGATGGTTTCAAACTCAGAGATCCTCCAGCCTCTGCCTTCCCAGTGCTAGGATTAAAGGCATGCGCCATCACATCCAGCTCTAAATGTTTAATTTCCTTTTCACAAGTTGGAAACTTAGCTGGGTGGGATCTTGCCCTGAGATCACCACTCCCTTTATTCCATTTCTTAATCTGTTTAACTCCTTGAACACAGAATTTAGCTCTATTCTACTTCCTAGTGTTCTTTTTCTCCTCAAAATATTAATTTTGTGATTTATCCTGCTCAGCTTGCTCCTTTTCATTATAAATTTTCATTAGAGTTACCACTAAAAACCACACAATAGAGTTTATGCTAGGCTATTTTAAGATTTCTTCTGCCAATGGAATTAATCCATTCACTTTAGCCTCAGGCAGACTCTTCTGCTAAGGGGAAAAGGCAGCCACTTCCTCTACCAAACTATCATAAGAACAATCTCTAGGCAATATACAAAAATTCTTCTCTGAAACCTCTTGAGTGAGTCCCCCAGAGTTCAAATAACTCAGCACCTCTGTCTTCCATGCTCCTTCTAGTATGGTCCATTAAGCAGTGCTTAAAGCATTCCACTGCTTTCCTAACCCAAGGACCAAAGTCCAAATTCCTCCAAACAAACGCATGATCAGGCCTCTCACAATAACCCAGGTCAGCTTCTGTCTTAGTCACGGTTTTTACTGCTGTGTAGAGACACCAGGACACTTACAAGGAGAACATTTAATTGGGGTGGCTCTCTTATAGTTTCAGAGGTTCAGTCCATTATCATCATGACAGGGAGCATGGCAGTGTGTAGGAAGACCTGCTGGAGCTGACAGTCCTACATCTTGCAGGCAAACAGGAAGTCAACTGACAGTCACACAGAGGGAAGCTTGAGCAAAAGAGACCTCAAAGCCCGCCTGAGATAGCTAACATATAAAAGGAAAACGTTTGTTTGGACTCACTTTTCAAGGTTTCTTGGTCCATGGTTGGTTGGCCTGTTGCTTTGGGCCTGGGGCACACAAAGTAGCATGTTGGGCAGAAATTGAAGGTGTAAAAAGGAGAAACTGGCCAAGGTCTTACAGTCCCCTTTGGAGTATGTCCTCAATGCCCCTCTCTAGACTCTACCTCTTAAAAGTGTCCACTACCCCTCAACAGTGTCAAAGCCTTGGACACTCAGGTCTTTAAGGACTTTTAAGTGACAAACTACAGTATGACTCAACCTGATAGATAACCCAGGTGAGAATTATTTGAGAGGTGATAAATATGTCTCCACCTCAGTGACTCCCCAACCCTGTTTGGGCAGGGCATGGTGGTCTCAGAGACACTCCCCCTTTTGTTATCTAACTAGTATACCCCCAAAGGTATAAAAATAATAATCACAGCCAAACCTTGGGAAGGTTTAAGAAATAAAAGAAAAAAACTGCTGCGTGTGGTGGCTTGAGCCCGTCATTCTAGCCCCCAGGAGGCTGAGACAGGAAGAGGAACACAAGTCCAAGGCCGGTGTGGGCTTCCACGGTAAGTTCCGGACAGCCTGAGAGATGGCTCAGTAGTGAAAAGTTCATCTACGACTCTTCCAAAGGGCCAGCTTTGGTTTCTAGCAGCCCCTGGCAGCTCAAAACCACCTACAAGTCTAGCTGCCACAGCCTCGACTGGCCTTTTCGGCCTCCTGAATTCATGGCCATGTGCCCACCCACACAGACACACAAGCACATACATAATGTAAAAACTTTTAAATGTAAAAAGTAATGAAGCCCATCACGTTGATAGCTTTGAGTTTAAATATAAGCTGGATGGTAGGTTTTGTTGTGTCTTCATTACACACACACACACACACACACACACACACACACACACACACACGCACATGTGCCTGTGCACCCTACCTACTGTGTCAAGAGACAGAACATTTTACAGGAAGTAAAATGTAGGCCAGATAAGATAAGGCCACTTGCAGTCGCTAATTCCTGCTACACGGCCATCACACCTGCTCTCAGAGCGAACAGAAGCTTCTGGTCCCTGTGATCTCCCGTCTCCCCGGGTCACCGACTACCCTCAACTATTCTTTGCGCAGTTGTGTAGTTGGTCCTCTGCTGCTCCGGGCCACACTTGCTGCTAGTCCGTCTTCTACCACGTGGACACACGCTGGTTCAATCCAGCGTCTCTGTAAGGCAGTAAGCCTTCCCTCTTATTTCTACCTCTACGCAGAGCAGCTCAGAGGCCATGTCTAGTGAGGAGCCTTTCCAGGCTCATGGGAAGGAGCGGTGTGGACCCACCACAAGCTATGGCAGACATCCAGCCACACACCCAAGCACGTGTGAGTGAGCGGCCGCCTTCCAACACTCGTCGTCCTTCAGTCCTATCTCTGGCCTTCCCCTTCAGGGGTCAGGTTCAGCATTTTCCTCCTGTTTGCCTTCTCATCAGTCCGTGTAAGAGAGCAGACAGCATTCTACAAACATGGGAAAGGCAGGCCGGAAGGCTAAATCAAACTGTATGAAATGAAACTGGTGGGACAACACAGGCCTTTAACCGCAGGACGCAGAAGGCAGAGGCAGGCGGGTCTACAGCCAGGACTGTTACACAGAGAAACCCTGTCGGAGGGAGGGAGGGAGGGAGGGAGGAAGGAAGGAAGGAAGGAAGGAAGGAAGGAAGGAAGGAAGGAAGGAAGGAAGGAAGGAAGGAAACCCAAGACTTGGTTCCTTCTGAGAAGGACCACGAAAAAGGTTCAGCAATTTCCAGGTAAAGTGTCGAAAGACTTGTCACCAAAGGCAGGGAAAGCCATAACACTTGCCTTGTGCTCATACAATGCACCAAGTCATGTGGACATCTGGCCAAAACTTTATTTCCTCTGCCTAATCAGGAAAAGTCCTCAGACAAGGAAAAGGAAGGCACAGTCTTAAATAACTGCCCAAGTGTCCAGTATCAGTTCATTGTATGGTTTAGAAAACTGTGTTTTAGGCCAACTTGATGGCTTAGTGGATAAAGACTCGTGCTGGCAAACCTACCAACCCGAGTTCAATTCCCAGAACCCACGTGCAGGAGAGAGCCGACATCAGCAAGTTGTCCCTGACCTCCCCATGTGCATCGTACACACGTGTAAACACACACACACACACACCTGCACATAGGTAACCATGCATACACACAGCATAAAACTTTAATTGAGGGGCTGGAGAGATGGCTGAGGCTCAGGTCACTTGACAATACTGGGCAACTCACATCTGCCTGTAACTCCAGCTCCAGGGGACCTGACATTCTTTTCTGTCCTCCACAGACACTGCCCTCACATGACATACTTATACACAGACACATGCACACAGACACATAAATTAAATCTTTAAAAAAAAGGTCGACTGTTTTTGTTTGTCAATAAGTGGGAGAGCGTTGATGTTCACAAGGTGTTCCCTAACATCTGTCTCTACAAGGCTGGATGTTTTCTCCTGGGCCTGATGGGGATTTTCAAGTGAAGCAATGGGCAGCTCGGAGCTCTCTTAAGGTCAAGTGGCCAACCTGACCTCAGCAACTACTTTTATCAGAGGAACCACAATTTGATTAGTCCAGAGCGGGATGTATGTTCCAGGTCACTGCTGAAAACAATAAAGCAATCAGCCAGCAGAATGGAAGAGGGCCCCAGAGCAACAGTGTATACCAGGGTGACGTGGGCAGAGCTACCATGGTGCCTCCCAGAGGAGCAGCACTAGCTGTGGTCTGCAGAAGGAGAGAGCAAGACCTTAATAACAGAGGCGGGCCAATCAGGGTAGCAGCTCGGTGAAGGTGGGAAAACCAGCACCCAAAACTGTAAAAAATATTCAAAAAAAAAAAAAAAAAAGCAAAAAAAAAAAAAAAAACGAGGCATGCAAAGAAACAGGAAAGGCCCATACAGCTGAAAAAAAGCAAGCCAGGGAAACTGCCTGTGAGTGTAACCAGATGATCGGTTACAGGGTCTGCTCGGACTTAAAGAAATAAAGGGGACTAGAGACGGACGGCTCAGCAGTTAGGGGCACTGGCTGCTCTACCAGAGGACCTAGCTCTGATTCCCAGCACCCACATGGCAGCTCACAACCATCTCTAACTGCAGCTCCAGGAGAACCAACACTCTCTTCTGGCCTGCAGGACTGCAGATATGCATGTGGGGCACAGACGACACATGCAGCCAAAACACCCATACACACAAAAAGTGTGCAACACTGTGCACACCTTTAATCCCAACACTCGGCAGGCCGGGGCAGCCAGATCCTGAATTAAGGCTAGTGTGGTCTACACAGGGAGTTCCAGGTCAGCCAGAGCTGCAAAGTGAGAACCTACCTCAGATTACAACAACAAACACAAAGAGTTATGACAACACTGTGGTAAATATCAAATCCCAACCGAAAGGGAGAAATTTAAGACCAAAACTAGAGCTGAAAGTGCAAGAGAAGTTAAAAAAAAAAAACATGTTGGGCCATTTTATGTAACAACTTGGCTGGGTTAAGGGATGCCCAGAGAGCTGAGAAAACATTATTTCTGGTGTGTCCATCTGTTTCTGGAAGAGATGAGCATGTGAACTGGTAGACTGAGGAGAGCATCCTGACCAGTGTGGTCAGATACTGCCCAATCTGTTGATCTCTTTGGGTGGAGAAAAGGTTCGTTAAAGAAAGGGCAAACCTGTTTGTTTCTAAGCAAGAACATTCTGCCTCTAGATTCTGATCCTTGTTCTTGGGCCTTCGGACCTGGGCAGGGGTGGGAGCTTACACACCTTCAGCTCACCTTCTCCTTGGGTATTTGGACTCAGACTAAATTATATCACCAGTTCTCTGATCGATGACAACTTGCAGGGGTCTCATGGGACTCCCTGTCCTTACCCCAGGGGTCAATTCTTATAATAAATCTCCCTAGGCTACAATTTGGATCTTAAATATCCCCTGAAGGTCTACACAGTAAAACCTTGTCCCCAGCCTGTGGTACCATTGGGAAACGGTGGTCTCTTTAGGAGGTAGGGTCTAGAGAGAGGACGCTCAGTCCATGCCCCTCCTGTCTCTTTGTTTGGAGGGGGGGATTTAGGGGTTTTGCTTGTTTTGATTTTTTTGAGACAGAGTCATGCTGTGCAGTTCAGTCAGGCTTTGAACTCACAGGGATCCTCCTGCTTCAGCTTCTCTAAAGCGGGGAGTATGGGCACATGGCACCATGCTCCAGTCTGTCTTTGCATTCCCCACCATGATGACATACAGTTCCAACACCACGGGCCTCGTGAGGGCAACAGGACAAAGATGACCACGAACCCCAAACTCTGAAACCATGAATCATTATAAGCTCGCTTTCTCCGGCACTTTCTCAGTGACAGAGAGCTGACTGGCACATCTCATATGTAAAATAAAAAGGGAAAAAACTCACTAGAGTTTCGGGATGAGGGTGTGTATATCTATGTACATTTGCTACATATACAGTTTCTATAGAGAAGCCCAATACAACAGTAGACACAAGGTAGCAGAACAAAGAATTAGCCAAACTTGGGCCAGCTCAACACAGGTGATGTAAGCTCAACAACAATGATCAGAACCAAGAAAGGGGACCCCACACGTCACACTGTGGTACGTGCAATGGGAACATGAGGAGAGAAAAAGGGAGAAAAAAACTTGAACAAATCAAGGCTGAATACTTACTAAAGTTATTGAAAAACAACCTACATATCCAGGGAGCTCAAACAAACAAAAACTCCACGTGGGTTAAACACAAACTCCAAATTTATACCATGTGAAAATGCTAGAAAGGGAAACCAAAAAAACACCTAGGGAGCATCTAGAGAAAACGATGCATCACCTCTGAGGGGATCCAACAAGATCCATAGCCAGCTTCCTCAGTAGGAATAACAGAGACACAAGGCGTTCAAAAACACCACCACAAAGCGCCAGGGGCTGGAGAGATGGCTGGGTGACTCAGAGCATTTGCTGCTCTTGCCGAGGGCCAGCCTTTGGTTCCCAGCACCAACGTGGCAACTCACAAATGTCTATAACCCAGTTTCAGAGGCTCGGATGCCCTCTCTTCTGGCCTCAGACACCAGGCAAGCACATGGTGCAGAGACATAAATTCAGGCAAACATTCATACACATAAAATAAAAATAAATGAATAAACGAAGTGCATATACTGCTCTTGCAAAGCACTTGAGTTCAGTTCAGTTCCCAGCACCCAGGTCAGGCTGCTCGAAACCACCTGTTTAACTCCAGGTCCAGGGGATCTGATGCCCTCTTCTAGCCTCCGTGGGCACCCACACTTGAGGACACACACACACACACACTTAATTTACATATATATATATATATAGTTTAAAAATGAAAGTCAAGTAAAAATACCCCAACATAAACAAAGCGGAATCCATTACTAGCCGAGCCACCTTACAAGAAACGGCAGAGGGCATCCTCCTCCAGTCCGACAAAAGTGACCTCAAGGGCTAATTCAAACCACCCACAAGGAGCACGCGTAATTATGCAACTACAACAGACACTATAAATCTGGTTTTTCTCTTTTGTTAACAGATTTTAATTTAAGCATATAAACATACTAGACAGACATAATGTACTGCTGAGTCTGTAAGACTGGGAAACGCATGAATAATTGTCGATAACGACACAAAGGAGGTAAATGGTCACGAAACTTCCACAGGCCAAGGAGGTAAAGACAGGCGGTAAAATATAATTATAACAATCCGTAAGGGCAGATGTGAGGCCAGAAGTACAGCACGGTGTTGGGTATGGGACATTAACAGAGTAACAATAACACCAGGGAGAAAGGGGTAAACGGAGACAGGGGTATCAGGGAGGAGGCTTTCTTAAGTTTTAATTGCGGACATGTGAGCGCACGATAGGGGAAGAGCTCAAGTGTCAGGTCAGAACAACTTTGTGGAGTTGGCTCTCTCCCCCCACCTTTATCCGGTTCCGGGGACTGAATTCAGCCCACCAGGCTTGTGTGGCAAGACCTTTTCACCCGCTGAGCCATCTCAGCAGCCAAGGAGTAACATTTCTATTACTCCTTGATTAGAATTAGGATAATTAAATCTAAAGCTGATTTTGATACACTAAAAAAAAAAAATTAAAAATACCTCAAAACAGTGAAAAAATCATAAATTAATTTTAAATGCTACGTTAGAATTTTATTAACACCCAGGCACTGGTGACACAGAGCCAGGGGTACACAGGAAAAAAACAATTTGAGAAAAGTAGAGGCTATGAGATATGAAAAAAATAGAATACATCTAACTACATCAGCAATAACAATAGATATGAATAGACCAGCAAATTAAAAAGTGATTGAAATGAAAAAAATCCAATCAGGAGACAGACTACAGCTTCAAAGACACACCCAGATAATAAACAATGAAGTAACAATGTAGAATGGTTGCCAGGTTTAATCCTAGCACTCGGGAGGCAGTGGCAGGCAGATCTCTGAGTCCGAGGCCAGCCTGGGCTACACAGCAAGTTCCAGGACATCCAGGGCTACACAGAGAAACCCAGTCTCAAAAATTAAAAATTAAAATTAAAAAAAGAATGTATAATGATTCAGCCACTTTGACAGCTGACGTTCCTTAAATGAGTGACTGGGGTGACCACATGATCCAGCAATTCTGCCAATTCTGCTTTTCAACAGCACCCCCAAAAGAAATAAAAAACACAAAACAAGTTCGTGAGTGCTTAGAGCACTATCACCAAGAGCCAAAAGAACTCGAACAGACAACCCAAACATCCATCAATGGAAAAACACAGATCTGGTATATTCATATAAAGAAACATCGCTAGAGACTGATAAGGTGGCCTAGTGGGTAAAATGCTTGCTCTGTAAGCATGGGGACCTGAGTTCGGATCCCCAAAACCCACATAAAAGCCAGGCACTGTAATAGTGCCCACAACCTCCAGCATTGGAGGTGAACAGACAGGGGGATCCCTGAGTCTTGCTGGCCAGCCAGTCAAGCCAAAACAGATTCAGTGAAGGACCCTGACTCAAGAAATAAGGTAGAGAGGACTGGATCAGTAGTTAAGAGTATGAGAGCTTGACTACACTTCCAGAGAATCAGAATTACAGTCCCGGCACCCATGTGGTGGCTCACATGGTGAGCTCACGGCCACCTGTAACTCCAGCTTCCAAGGAGCCAATGTCCTCTTCCGGCCTCGACAGGCACCTGCATGCACGTGCACATACACACACAGAGACACATAAATAAAAATAAATTAAAAAAAAAAAAGGTGGAGATTAATAGCTGAAGACACAGACATCAACTTCTGCCCTGCACACGCGCCTGTACACAGAGGTGTACACACACACACACACACACACAAACCATGCCACATCACAGTTGGACCTTGAAAGCATGCTAACTAGAAGACGACAGTCACAAAAGGCCACACGTTACACAATTCCATCATGCAGAAGTTCTGATCGGGGGAAATCTGCAGACAGGAAGTAGATCAGTGACAGCATATGGCAGGGAAGAGCGGTACCGTGATAGCTAAAGGATACAGGACTCGAACCCATGGCCTCATGCATATTGGGCAAATCCTCCATCACTCAGCACCCTACCCCAGCAGGGTAATGGATGAACTGTTTAGTATGTAAACTATAACTCAATAAAGCTGTTTTAAATTTTTCCACACACATTCTTGCTGAAGCAGACAGTGTGTCTTAGAGGCGTGATGAACATGTGGCCCTGAGTCAGGCATGCGGACACAGACTCAGCCCCCCTGCAGGGATCCACGATGCTTACTTGGTTTTCCTGGGTCTGCACCGTGCTTGACCATAGAGAAAGTTCAGTAACATCCCATTCACACCAGAACGTGACACACTGAATTGTTCTGGTCCCAGTCTCCCAATACCCGCCTACAGCTTTCCCAGCCTGACCACTCCATGTACCTGGAATTCTCTCTCATTTTTATGTAGGAATCCAGTATGCCCTGCTGAACTGGCTCCCTGCCCTGAATCCCAGCTTCCTCAGCCTATGCCAATTTCATGGGCTAGCTAGCTCTGATTCGTCCAAGTAGTGAATGCAGACTATACCAAACTAGCCCCGCCTAAGGAGCTGTACACTGTTTTCCAATGCCAGCTTGAGCCAGCCTCGGAACCCCGTGTGCCTGTCAAAAGCAAGCAGCTCCTTATTACAAAGCATGCATGCTCTATTCCATTTCAGAATTCAGCCCTGCACCTGATATGCCCCACTTCCTGGCCTGGCTTTAATATTCTAACTACTCTATAAAGCACCATGGAGAATCATGAACCTCTGCCCCCACTCTCCTGGGAAGCAGACCTACAGCTATGGGCATAAGTCCCACCTGCGACTCTACTACAGCATGAACGCATGGCCCTGACAAGTGTCTCAAGCATTCTGCTTTCTCCAACTACAGAAAAGAGGCAATAACGCTCCTGAGAATATGAGGAGCAAGTGACTAATAATACGGAACAGGACAAGCACCGGTATTGCCTCTATCATCCCTAGCTGACGATACCATATTTGCTGACACTCATCCTTCCTGCCAGTCTCTGCTCAAAGGCATGGAGAGTCTTCTCTCTCTTCATTTTCATGGCTTGTAATAGAGCGCTAGGCACAGGACAGATCTATGTAAGGGATCATACATACAGGCACATGTAAGGACACACATTCCTTCACCAAGAGTGAAGGGAAAAATATACTTCAGTTAGTCCAGCAGTGTTAAAGATTTTAGAACTCACACTTTCAAAATAAAAATGAGAGCACATGGTTCCTGCAAGTACTAGATGGAATATGTGGAATCAGGTCTGCCCTGGAAAATCCAGGCTTGTCTCACTGCCTGAACTCTCTAGGAAGAATCTAATACTCAACAGTTAGAATGGTTACAAACCACAGCAATCAACACAGGGGATTTTACACAAGCAAACAGAAGGCCTGGGCTGACCCCTGGGCCTGAACAAAACACAAAGCAGAAAGACAGCATGGGAAGACTGCAGAGCCCTTCAGAGAGCAACGGTCTAGAGAACTGACTATGCGCACAGTACTGCATGGTGCAGGCTCCTCTACCTTCCCAGGTCCTCTCCATGCTAAAGATAATCATTAAAATACAAACAAACAAACAAACAAAACCCACTAGTAATGCTGCTAATGCCTTTACCTCAGCAACGACATCAAAAGCAGATGACTCTCAAACAAGACACAGTGGGAAAAGCTGAGTTTCTGTATTACTCAACTCTCTGAATAGGTAAGTTTCCCGATAAGAAAAAAAAAAAAAAACACCCAAGTACTTTTGTTATGGTCAATTTTCTTAACAGTGAGTCATTTGTTTTATTTATGTCAAGAACAATCATCACTTTGACTCAAGAGTCTTCCTAATTAAGTCCTCTCATTAGGTGCAATCAAAAACAGAAACGAAGCCAGAGAGCAGGTTCAGTGCATGAGGGTGCTTGCCCGCAAACCTAATGACCTGAGTTCAATACCCAGGACCCACGGTGGAAGGAGTGAGCCAACTCCTGAAAGCTGCCCTCTGACATCCAAATTATCCCAAGGTGGCACACATAAAAAATAAATAATAAGGAAATGTATTTTTTAAATTTAAGCTGAAACATAAAAGGTATACCCAAAGAACTTGCCTTTAGCAAATTTTTCACCTCGATTTCCCCAGTGCTTCCTAAATTAGAACCCAACTCAGAGAAAAACAAAAAGTAGGAGAGCAATGTCAGACTCACCTACGGCATGAAGCCTGTGCGTCTCACGTCCATCTACTTATTGCACACAAACAGACGCACACAGCTACAAGTCGAATGTGTATATGCCCAGAGAGACAAGTATCACTAACACAGATTCAAATAGTATAGGAGAAAAAAAAATTAGTCATAAAAAATCTTTTTCAATTGTCTTCTCAGGCCAGTAAGACAATGTCAACAACAGAAGCTTTCAAATACCCTAGGTGATAAAGACAGCTCTAATATGCAGCCATCCCAACACTTTCGATCTTCCTACCGTCAAAATTTCTTAAATCAATTGTCAGAGAGAAAAAAAAAAATTGTCACCCCTTGACATAATTCTAATCAACAGGTAACAGCTCTAGAGTAAACACAATTAAAATCTACAAAATTCTTCATATTCCAATCAGAATTTCTTCTCAATGCCTTCTTTTTTTTGTTTGTTTTTTGTTTTGTTTTGTTTTTCGAGACAGGATTTCTCTATGTAGCTTTGGAGCCTGTCCTGGAACTCACTCTGTAGCCCAGGCTGGCCTTGAACTCACAGAGATCCGCCTGGCTCCGCCTCCCGAGTGCTGGGATTAAAGGCGTGCGCCACCACCGCCCGGCCTCAATGCCTTCTTAAATACTTCTGCCAAAGCAGCAATCTGTCAAGGCATGCAGTTTAAATCATTAACTACACAGCACCAAGTCAGGATCTTAACTAGTAGGGCTGTGTCTTGAAGGCCCTGATCATGCCCTTATAAGTGTTGTATACAACACCCAATACACCAAACAGTATTAAACATCTGTGATAACTCAGTTTTTTAAAAAGGCAAGAAAGTCTTTGTTATTCAACCTGACTTCCCAAAGTGTGATTATTATAAGACATCGAAAACACACTGGTCGGAATTAGGAAGTCTATGTTCTCTGTCCAAGAACACGGCTTCATTTTTGCGTCAAAAGAAGCCGCCGGAAGAAAGAATGCAGCACGGAGGCTTGGGCTACTTCACTGGAGCATTTCCACTCGGCTGACCCTTTTGGCGTGGACCACTCTGTCACCCACGGCCGTTCCAGGGACCCCCTCCTTACCTTTCCCATTTTGCCACGTGGTGTACCAGGACAGGGTAAGGAATGAGGTGACGAAAGCTAACACAGTGGCCACAGTTCCATTTCGGAGCCTCATCTCATTTCACCATCCCACCGGTGCAGACGCTGGTGACGGCAAGTAAGACCAGTCTCCCTTCAGCCACGAGCCAACAGAATCCAGAATGCCTGGCTCTAGTCCGAACACAGCAACCGATGAGCAAGGTTCATTCCAGATGTCGGGCAGAAGGGGTCAGGCAACCAGCAAGACAGCGGCGGCGGCGGGAACTGCGGGTCCGGATTGTCTTCGCGGTCTTCATAGGCTGAAGGGTTCTTCTTCTTTTTCTTCTTCTTCTTCTTCCTGTCAGATAGAGAAGAGAAAGGAAAACTTGCTAAACAATGCAAAGCAGAGGTTTCTTCATGTAGCATTCAGCATTAGCAGCAGACTTTTGTCAAGGCTAGACTGTACGTGTGCAGACCACCCCCATATAAAAACTGCACATTTCTTATAGCACAATTGTGAGGGTCTTTTCCCTCCAAGGGAAAAAAGCTTCCAACTGTATTCCCTCCCAGATGGTTCTGTCTGTGGGAAAGACAAAAAATTATGGTTACTCGTTTAAAGAGAGAAGTTGTAGGGGTTCACAGATTCCCAAAGAGACCTCTTAACAGCCAGTTACTATCTGCTGCATAATAACAAGCAATGACTAAAAAATAAAAACAGGAGAATGTATGTATGACTAGAATGATTTGAAAAAGTCAAAAGACCAGGATCCCAGATCCAGCTCTGACATTACTTACATGCACCCCACCCCCACCCCACCCCACAACTCCCAGGTATACAGTGGGACTCTTTTCATCCGTATCTCCAAGTCTCATCCATGAAATAAATAAAGCAACCAGTCCTGACTCCCCATATTATCATAAACCACAAAAAGTTCGCAGTTATCAATGTTATTTATCCCCATCTTTTTTGGGGGTGGGGCCAGGTATCGAGACAGTTTCTCTGTGTAGCTCTGTCTGTCCTGGAACTTGCTGTATAGACCAGCTGGCCTCGAACTCAGAGATCCGTCTGCCTCTGCCTCCTGAGTACATATCCTCATCTTAAGTTTTCGAGAGAAAGCTGAAAATACTTAGGCATTCAGAAGAGGTGGCAATCCAGCCCACACCCTCTCAGCAGCGGCCCATCCCATCACGTTGCTTCCACTCGGGAAATTGGGAAGATCATTACTTATCTAACTAAATTTCCGAAGAACTGAAAAGAAATGAGGTTGTTAAACATACTTAAGCATAATGCCCAGCACAAGGTAGGTTTTCAATAAATACCAACTCCATCAAAAAGAAAAGCCAAAAAATGCAGCCAGCCACCGTGCTGTCCATTCTACACATAACTGGCCTCATCCCCTAGGGGCATGTCAAGTCACCCGAGATGTGCGTGGATTTCTAGTGGCATCAACGGGGTAGCACCACGAAATGTTCTTGGGGATGCACTAAAGGACCCTCTGGTGGGGTGAGTTGATGCACCTCTAAAAACAACTAAGGAACCCGGTGGAAGGGCATGCCTGATTAAAGCAGTCATTTGCAGGCCATTCACAAACTACCACCTCAGCTCTTTCTCAGCACAGCGAGGAATCTCCACTAGCCAAGAAAGACCACAGGAATAAATGAAAAGAATGATGGTGATGATCACCACTGTAATTCGCGGGCTTCTTCCTTCATTCTGAGCCCATTACATGGCGTAAACCTTCACTAAATCCTTACAGGGCAAGCAACACAAACCCCATTTTACACACAGGGCAATAAAACCGATGAGAAATCCCATTTTGAATAACTTCTAAGTTCAAGGTTTTTTTTTGTTTTTTTTTGTTTTTTTTGCTGCTGTTGTTTTGTTTTGGGGGTTTTTTTGTTTGTTGTTTATCGAGACAGGGTTTCTCTGTGTAGCTCTGGCTATCCTGGAACTCACTCTGTAGACCAGGCTGGCCTACAACTTACAGAGCTCTACCTGCCTCTGCCTCCTGAGTGGTGGGATTGAAGGTGTGCGCCGCCGCCGCCCAGCTAAATTCAAATGATCTGCCACTTTTTGTCCCACAGATTGACCATTCACACCACAGCTGAGTAGAGAAGCTGCTACAAGGATGCTCTACAGCTCAAATGAAACTGGAGACATTTTCTGGGTGTTAACTTGTCTCAACAGAAAATGCAGAATTTTTTTATAAATGTTTTCTATTCTATAGGTAGCACAAGTCTGTTATAAGTCGCAAAACACACAGAAAATTTCACAGTCCAAACATGCAACTCTAAACAAATTTCCCACTTCCTGTAGCCTTTGGCTAATCCCTCACTCCTGAGTCTCCAACAAAGCATGCCTGTTAGTCTCCCTGGCCAGTAGCTCTAATTTCCATGTAACATTCTAGAAGTACCGAATTCCACGGCATCACCTCCTGACCACGGGGTGTTCCAAAGAGGTTCTCCAAGTTACCTCTTGCTAAGGCCAAATTGATTGATCTCCCCTGGTTAACCTAACTTTATCACACCCATATCCATGTTGACTACTGACAATCAAAATCCTCAGGGAGAAAAAAAAAATCCTATAATTTTAAATTCCAAAAAGTACCTGATCTATTAACTCAATAAAACACTCAGTAATGACTTTTGATTATGAAAACAGGGGCAGTATCTCAGTAAACTGTATAACTTGGAATTTGAAGCCTGGTATGACATCATACAAACTTGTCACTTTCTGTCCATAAATAATGCAGCCATATTTTGCTTCAGAAAGGATTTGTTCTAGGGGGGGGAAAGCTGATAATTACAATAAATACCCAGTTGACAAAAATCAGGAAGCAGAGTCATGCAATATCATGTCTAAACTATCATTTAAAAAAAAAAAAAAGGTAGTTTAAAAGTTTTTATTAAGCTAGGTGGTGGTGACACAGACCTTTAATCTCAGCACTTGGGAGGCAGAGGCAGGCTGCTCTCTGAGTTCGAGGCCAGCCTGGCCTACAGAGTGAGTTCCAGGACAGCCAAGGCTACACAGGGAAACCCTGTCTTGGAATACACACCTCCCTGCCCCCCCACCCCCGGCACCCCCCCCCAATTTTTTTTATTAAATACAAATTAAGCCTATGTAAATGTATAAATGCATGGAGACAAAATGAATTCTAACACCAAAGTATACTATAAACCACCCATAACACCTAAAAAGCACATGGAATATTGAATACCAGACCTAAGAAGTGAGTAGACTCTAGTTGGGAGATGACACTTTAGAAAGAATTCTACTAATACGTTCTGACGTCTCACAAGAAAAAAAAAAAAAAAACGAGTGTTCTACTCCACAGGAATGCAGCTATACATTTTAAATCAGGGTTTCCAAACTAAGCTTCATCGGGAAGCACAAGTGAGTGAAATCTCCAGAGGGGCGCAAGCAGAACAAGCCACGTGCCCTTAAAACACCCCAGGCAGCTGCGGGGCTGGCTCATTAGACACAGGTGACCTACATTTGTATCGGCAGCCACATATGTGAACATTTAAATATCGCCCTTCCCTTAAGACTGTCCCAGGCTACCACTGAACACAGGTCCATCTCCGAGCAAAAAGGTAATGGCTACCGTTCCCACTCGCTACGCTTTTATCCTCCCAAAGATGAATGGAACATTCAACTCTACACCTCAGAATGAGAAATCTGTTAACAGCATTGCATCTTAAAGAAAAGAAAAAAAAAAGCCCAGTAATATAAGAATTAAGTTTTTAAAAGTGTTCTCTGAAATATCCCATATGTTCCAGGGTTGAGAACACTTTGCTTAACATTTGGCATAGTCCTTAATCGGCATCCCACAGACAAAACAGAGGTGCCTGAAAGAATAAAAGGCACGATTCATGACGCCCCGGATCAATGAGCACCATGACGTAAGCCTGCACAACTTTATAATCCACAGTTATGAAAAAACTCATGTCTTTCCCACTTACAGCGCATAAATATTTCTTTTACACAGCTTACATAATTGCATCGTCTAGTCTCTCTCTGGACGTACACTTAGGGGGTTAAAAGAAACCTATGTCACCATCACCTGTGAGTAAAACTATTCCTTAAAGCTCTGGGAAGAGAAAGGAGCCGGAACCACAAGGCGTGTGGTACTCGATTCTAAAT
The DNA here is from genome assembly GCA_902168405.1 of Peromyscus aztecus. Lineage (NCBI taxonomy): Eukaryota > Metazoa > Chordata > Mammalia > Rodentia > Cricetidae > Peromyscus > Peromyscus aztecus. The sequence continues at coordinate 639 of CABHPQ010172184.1, read as the reverse complement.
TTAGATTTTTTTTTTTGCATTCAAGTGAACAACCGCGTCATTCTTTATCTTTTATCAAATAATGTGTCGGGCAGCAAAAGCACAACAGCAAAATAGATGGCAGGCACGGCGACGAAGATAACGTAGTAATGTACTGCTATTTCCTAATTCCCAATGTAAGCCATGAACACGCTCCAGGGATCGCAAGGCTTCGGGAAATGAAAGCGGGCGCGGGAAGCGTACCTCGGCCATCACTTAACGCCATGCCTTCTGGAGATCACCGGGCACACCTGGAGAGATCCGAGACCCCACCTGGGGACGCGCGGGGTGGGGTGGGGGTGGGGGGACAGGGGGAAGGGTTCCATACTCGCGGCTTCCTTGTGACGGAGGAAACCCAGGCCTCGGAGGAGGCGGGGGCACGCTTCCCTGGTACCTCAGGCACATCTTAGTCCCCTACTGGCAAGCGGCCCCCGCCCTACCTGCCCCGCGGCGGCGGCGCCACCACCACCGCTCCAGCCGCGGGGTCCTGCCCGAAACTCTTGTCCCCGCTGCACACGCACACTCCACTGCACTTTCCCCACCTCGACGAAGTCCCGGAGCTCCGGGGCCGCTCGAGGCTCTACGCCGGCCACCCGGAGCGAGAGCGGAACAGAGGGGCTG
>CABHPQ010172183.1:0-35460 GCA_902168405.1 Peromyscus aztecus | reverse complement strand
AAAGAGAGAGAGAGAGAGAGAGAGAGAGAGAGAGAGAAAGAAAGAAGGAAGGAAGGAAGGAAGGAAGGAAGGAAGGAAGGAAGGAAGGAAGAAAGAAAGAAAGAAAGAAAGAAAGAAAGAAAGAAAGAAAGAAAGAAAGAAAGAAAGAAAGAAAGAAAGAAAGAAAGAAAGTGGCCTACAGGCTTGACTACAGACCAGTATTATGGAAATATTTTCTTAAATGAGGTTCCCTCCTGTCAGATGACTTTAGCTTGTGTCAAGCTGACATCAAACTGTCCAGCACACTTGAGTTGCTTCCATTCTGTGGCTAGTGAGAGGACAACTAGCTATAGAGTGGCAGGAGGGGCTTGAGAGGAGACAGGTAAGAGTTTTAATGGCATCTACAGAGCTCCTTGGGGTAATCGGTGTTTAAACAATGGGACATGGAAATGACATTGCTCCCAGGTCGGCAGAGAAGGACACAGGCACACTCCCAGGCGTCTGTTCTCAGTCACTGTTTGACTCATCCTTGGCCTGGTTCCCAGTTTCTTTAGAAGTTGTCACAGGAAGGGATTATCCGGAGAAGGATTCAAGGCACTTTTGCCCCTGGGTTGCCTACACAGCTTTGTGCAACAGGAACAAAGACCAGATTCTGTTGGAAACAAATCACGGCGGGATCAATGTCTGATGCCCCAAGACACAGAACCTCCAGACAGTGTTCACTGTGATATATTTAATTCCATGTCCTTTGTGTGCTTAACGCCCTGATCCTGGGCCAAATGCCATTGTGGTTTAGATGGGCATTCTCTTTTAAAAGGCACTATCAATACAGAATACTGTGGTCTTGTCAATTAGCAATCCACAACAAAACTTCGAATCCAAATCTTCCCAAAACACATTCTTATTTGTTGGGATATGGATTGTTCTCAGAATGTCAACTCTTCAGCAGAGCTCAACATTAGCAAATAACCAAGGCTCATGCTGAGACCAAGGTCTGGGACACCAGAGATCCCACCGACTCATCTCTGGACAAGCTACATTGTTTTTGTAGTCACTCAAAAAAGGTTGCCGGAGAGATTTTATTATCCTACAAGTAAGGGAACTGAAGGTTTTAGAGGGAACAAAATTCCTCCCTGACACAGCTGCTAATTGACAGAGTTGGAATCTGACCCAGGAGTATCTTCTGAATTCAGTCTCCTTTCCTACCTAATCCACTGCTGGACTTATTTAAAAAAAAAAAAAAAAAACAAACAAAAAAAAAAAAAAAAAAAAAAAAAAACAAGAAAAATTCAATCTTTTGGATTTTTTACATGGTTTTTCTAGCCAGCGTTTCTGTGTGGAACCCTGGGTTTCTGTGTGGAACCCTGGCTATCCTGGCATTTGCTCCAGAGACCACACTGGCCTTGAACTCAGAGGTCTGCCTGCCTCTGCCTCTGAGTGCCGGGACTAAGGGCATGTGCCACCACTGCCTGGCAAAGAATTCAGTCTTACTACTGTGGCCTGGGAGTCTTCTATCTGTGGTCATGGACCCAGCCGCTCCAGGATTGCTTGGAATTGAAAGAAATGCAGATTCGTGGGAAGTACAGCAGGGGTTTGACTCACAGGCTCTGAGGTGTGGACTGAGCACCTGTCTCTAATAGGTTTCCCTAGGAAGTCCGGTGTCCACTGAAAGGGAAAGACACTGGGTGAATGAGTCCCTGCTGTAGAGAACATCTACTGTTGCGTTGTTTCCGGGTTACAGAATGGGGACAGGGCGGAAATCTCAGCGCCTGAACCCTCGTGCTGTAAGGTGAGTCCCTCAAGGACTGAACACTCCTGCTCTACCACTACAAAGACCAAACACCAGCACTCTAAGCAAATGTGAGCCAGGCCGCCGTACCCTCATTTCCAAGAATTTCGGCTGCGTCAACACTGCATTGAGAGTTTCACAAAGGCAAAGTTGTTAGCTCTGATCTCAATTTTAATTTAGGCAATTACCTCCCCCTCCTTCCCTAGTGGGCTGTCACTTCCTGAAGCAGATGACCCTGACCTCTGGCATTTGTTGAGTGGGGGCTCCTGTCCATCTCTAAGGAAGTCCACAGTCTTTTCCTGTTCTGAGCCAGGCTGGAGTTCTCTGGACAAAGACTTCGGTTCTGTCCATGCATGGAGCTTCAGGCAGATAGATCCCCGGGCAAAAGAAACAATGACCAGGGACTTCTGATGCAGCCATCAGATCTGTGCTATTTATTGATGGTCTCTTGAGCGTAAGAAACAAGATAGAGGACTTCAAATATTTAAACACAATTCGGTGACAATTTTCCACAGGTCAGATGTCAGGAGTGGGAAAAGAAATGAATCTAGGGCCTTGCCATTTCCAAGCCTTACAGGCCTGACTGAAGTCCTTAAGGAAATACACTGAAACTTGATGCCTTCCCAAAGAAAATGCTGGCCTGGACATGCCCACTCTTGGACAGAATGACTTAAGGTGTTGACTTGCCCAGGCTGTTGGTGTCACCATGGCATGACATGACTTAACTAGGTGGTTGGCAGAGAGTGTGGAAATGGAACTAAGGCTCGTACCTCTCGGGGTTACTCTAGGGGCAAAGGGGTACAGAAGAGCAGAGAAGAACCCTTCTGGATATAATGTCTATACCACTGGTCCTGCTGCCACTGTCATTTCCAGGAATGCTTAGTGTCTTCCAAGCTCCATGTTTACCAAAGTCACTATGAGTGCGATCATCACACCAGAAGGGTGATAACAGATGTGCTTAAGTCACAGTGAGTGGAGACTTTTGTCTGGGCTTCCTCCACAAGGGTGACTCGGCTGTAGCTCCTCGTGCAGTTATATTGGGGTGCCTGTTATTAGGGGCACTCTGAGCCCCAAGGAGACAGTGCTCTGAGCAGATTAAACACAAAGGCAGGCCCAGGCAGCTAAAGGTCAGAACTCTCCTATTTCCAGTGTGGCAACTTCCCCTCTGTGTCTTTTGCTTCTGGTAGTAGAAGAGAAGTGGTTCTTGCTGTCCCCACCTCCAAAGACTGCTGTGTAAATACGTACTGTGCGCAGACTAAGTCTCTGCAACTTTTAAATGTTGTCGCATAAATATTGGGAGAACCGTATCAAATATGTCAAGGCCTATTTGATACACAATGTTTTACAGTCCACTTCCATGCAGGTGCTTGTACCAATAACACATTACATCTATCAATAACAATTTACTGAGAATGTAGTCTCTCCTCTGTCACACACACACACACACACACACACACACACACACACACACACACACTCCAAATGTGAAAGGGAAGCGCGAGACACAGATAAAGAGAACAGAACATGTATGTTTTTTTTATTATCTCTGGTTTTATAAATAGAGATGTGAACATTTAAAAAGGCACCACCACCTTCCTGGGCTGGGAGATGTGTGCCTTGTTGGGCCACCAGAACTTCCATTGACAATTATGTAATAAGGAAAGAGGACACAGCCTTTGGAGGGTCCTGAGCAATCTGAGCACAGGTTATCCAAGTGTCAGACACTATGTTATTCAGGGAAATAGGAGATGGGGCTGCTCTGTAGTCTGACTGTATGCCCCAAATCAGATGGGCTGGAACCTTAACTCCACATGAATCAGTGTTAAGAGGTGGAAACTGGTGGGAGGTGTTTGGGTCATGGAGACCAGTCCTCTTGAATGGATGGATGCCAATGCCTGTTTTTATGCTGAAAGATTGGGTTGTTCTAAAACAAGGCTCTCTCTCTCTCTCTCTCTCTCTCTCTCACACACACACACACACACACACACACACACACACACACACACACACTATCCTTCTACTTTCTTTCAGGAATCCAAAAACCATGAAGTCTTTACCAGAAACCTAATACAGGCTAGTGCCATGTTCCTGGACATCCCAGCTTCTAAAACATGTCACAAAAAATAAACCTCTTTCTTTATCAGTTATCTAGGTTCTGATATCCTTTCACAGGAATAAAAAAACCAATCTGTACCATTTTAGATGAATTATGGAAGGTGTGTGGTGGGTAGATGGGAGCAATGGTAGAAGAGGAGGTTAAATGGTAGCTCAGGTCTCAAAGATGAGAGCACTACCCACTCTCCTGGCTCACTGCATATGTCATAGACATGTCACCCAGGGTGGGCAGACTCTGGAGAGCCTTTGAGACCTGGAAGCCAGTGTCTGGCTCTAAAACAAGGGGGAAATACAGTGGCAATAAAGGATATGACACAATACCAACTAGCCAATAGCAAGACAGCCCTTTAAAAGTTCTACCATGGGCCGGGCATGATGGTACATGCCCACAACCCCTACACTCAGGAGGCTGAGGCAGAAGGATGACTACTTAGAGGCCAGCCTGTGATATACAGGACCTTTTATCAAACTTAAACCCAAACAAAACAGACCAGATATACCTTCTGGCTGAAGTCTTTCTGCTTCTGGCTTCAGCATGGACACTGAGAGTTCTAGCACGTCTATCAAGAATCTCGTGTCCCCACCACTGGTGACAATTACAGCCTTCCAGTGGCTTCAGCTAAATAGCTTGGGGTCACCCTGGAGTGCTCCTATTTCCTCATATACCTCATTAGGAAAATCTGTAGCTCTGTGCCAAAAGAGACTCAGAATCCGCTCAATTCTTCCTCCCCTGATGCCTGGAAGTGGCCCATACCCTTCCTCCCTTTATTCCACCCAGCCTAGGACAGGAACTCTTCCAAATGCCATGTCAGAGCCACGCTCCTGCTCAGACCCACATGACTGCTCCATTCCCACACATTAGAGCCGTGCTCTTGCTATATGATCTGGCCTGTCCCTCCCCTCCCCTCCAGCCACAGAAGTTTCCTCAGCCCTTCAACAAAGCAAGACAACCCCACTTGGACTGTCCCTGAGCCTGGATGCTTTTCCCTCAGATAAGCACTCAGCCAACCCCGTGCTCCCGTCAAAGGTTTGCGCCTACTGGACTACCCTGTTTGGCTCCTTCCTTATCCCCCAGCAAAGCCACTGCAGTGCTTCGATATACCGCAGGTCTCACCTGTGGATGGGCATTCTTAGGAAGCTCAAGCTCCCTGGAGATTTAGAGGTTTTTCCCTTGACCAACGAAGCAGCCTGCCCAGGCTGCTTTGGGAACTATTCTGGATAATGATTAGCACTCAATAAATATTTGTCCAATAAACAGGGAAGGAATTAATTTCTCAGTGTAGGGAAGATTTATTGGAAAGGGCAAGGTAAATACAGGTAGAGATAGCCGTCTGAAAGCCATGATTAGGCTGAAAGAAAAAAAAAAAAAACAGAACAAGGCTGAAGCTTCAGAGCGGGTGATGTAGAGAGGGTTGGTGCGAAAACAAAACCCATGTGGGCACAGGCTCAAAAGCTTGTTGCTTCCCACACAATAGCCTCCATCTTCCTGTCACTGGCAGCAGTTTTAGAAGCCTCATTTGAAAGGACAGCTGTATGTTCGGCTGAGTTGATATATAACCCACTTCTTTTGGTTGGGCATCTTGATTCTGACTCTTACTAAGAAAATGGTGCTGCTGTGAATATTTTTTCATGCATATGACTTTACTGTATTGGGGGCCCTTGTACCATAACCGATTGATAAAAGCTAGAAGAGGCATGCCTTTGGTCTCTAAAGGCTTGCACCTGATTTCATGATATCAATATGTTGAGAAAAAAAAAGTATGTATTTTGCCATAACATTGGCAGCATCAACGGCTGGTTCGAGGAAATATCAGCACATCTTTCCTTTTTCTTTACCTTTGTTTTGGGGGATCCTTTTTCTCATCAACGCCCATGATGCTCACTGTTATTTTTGTCAGTGTGTATTTCTGTATACCAATCTGAGAGGTTAAAAAATCCTACTTTAAATTGCTTTCTCCCGATAAGAGTGAATTAAGGCTGGGTAGACGGGTCAGTGCGTGAGAACGCTTGCTATACAAACATGGAGACCTGAGTTTGGATCTCAGTGCCCATGTAGAAAGCCAGAAGAATAAGAGGGTTTTTTCTGGAGGAAACCACCAGTTGTTGCTACATGGCCTCAGTGGGCATTGCTCCAAACTGTTAAATATTCACACGCACTGTTTTATTAAGAAAGACCCGCCTTCTCAGTGATTACAAAGAGAACTTTCTCTAACCATCATGTCAGCTCCCACAAAAAGTCTTCTTTTCTTGAACAACATCCTTATTACACTACTGGATGGATATAGAGTTTCAGTCTTCCAGTTTATTAAAGTTTGCGTCAGCATAGTACCACTAAATCACCCAAATTAAATCACTAGGGTTTCAAGGAGAGAATATTTACTTTTTACGGATGCATGAGCAAAAGTAAAACATTGAAAAACCTCACCTGCCCTGTCAGGAAAGGAACTCTATTCATAATAATAATAAATCTTGGGTCATGTTCAGCATAGGCATCAATTCGTCTCCTCAGGTGCTGGTGAAAAACTCAATGTGTTGGTTAAATCAGTGTGAGGGAAAATAGAGGTGTCATTTCCCTCTGTGCTGAAAATGGTATCAAGTAAGTGATAACGACAGACAAAATCTGGAATTTGCATAGCAAAGGTGGTAAATAATAATTTGTTTTAAAAGAATAGAAAGTGAAGTTGTTGTAGAGGAGATAAAGGAGCTGTCGGGTCCAGCTGGAGTGAAGAAATGACTTCTGTTGCTCTGTGACACAGTAAAGAAATGATGCTGGACAACAATCACATTTTTTCAAACACAAGATAGGGCTGGAATACTCCCCATGGCAAGAAATGATCACCCTCCGCAGTGATGGAGAAGCTGGACATTCTTATCTGGCATCATTTTTTGTACACATTAATTGAAATATCCACTGAGCCTCGTAAATATTCACCATGGCCATGTTGCAGCTAAAATAAGAATAACGAAGTTGTGTTTCTTCTAAGATCCTGGGTCTCAGGTCTGTGTCTAAAGGGAACTCCTTCTGTGGCTCACAAAGAACAGCCCCCTAGTTGATCCCTGCCTTCTTGGTCCTGGGAGCGAGGGAGGAGCCAGTACAGGTGGGAACTCATGAAATACTCATCTGTGGACTAACATGGCTGCTGGACTCAGAGCTTTGAAAGGAAAGAGGAAAATTTCCTGGACGAAGTTTTTTTTTTAAAAAATTGAATGTAACTTTGTGACCTTCTCTCCACACTTAGCCCATCATTATCATCTTCCTTGTCTCCAGTGTGTACGGGGATGGCTTCAGATGCCCTGGAGTCAATCCTTTAGAACATCTTGAGATGTCATATAGTTCATCTTGCTATCCTGGGGCAGGGTAGTAATTAAACTCTCAGAGAAATGAGAATCTACGCTTTTTTTTTTAAGTTCCTCAGGGGACTAGAGAGATGGCTCAGTGATTAAAAGCACTGGCTGCTCTTCCAGAGAACCTGGGTTCAATTCCCAGCACCCACACGGCAGCTCACAACTGTCTATAACAGTGGATCTGACTCCTTCACAAAGACATGCAGGTCAAACACCAACGCATATAAAAAATTAAAAGAAAATATGTTTAAAAAAAAAAAAAGTTCCAGTAGATGCAGAGATCCACAGCCAACCACCAGGCAGAGCTCCAGGAGCCCAGTCAAAAAGAGAGAAGAGGGATTCTATGAGTAAGTGCATCAGGATCATGATGGGGAAACCTATAGGGATGACCAAACCAATTAGAGGGAACTCATGAAAGCTGGACCGATGGCTGTGGAGCCTACATGGGACTGGACTAGGCCCTCGGCATGGCGAGACAGTTGTGTAGCTTCATCTGCCTGGGAGGCTCCCTGGCAGTAGGATCAGAATCCATCTCTGGTGCATGAGCAGGCTTTTTGGAGCCCACTACCTATGATGGGATACCTCACACAGCCTTGAGGCAGTGGAGGGGCTTGGGCTTGCCTCTACTGGATGTGCCTCCCCATAGGAGGCCTTGCCTTCTTGTGGGTGGGAGTGGAGAGTGGGTTGGGAGGGGGAGGCTAAGGGGGACAGGAGGAGGGAAAAAGGGGATCTTTGATTGGTGTGTAAAATGAATGAAAAAAAAATCTTAATAAATAAAAGGGGGGGGGGAAGTTCCTCAGAAAGGAACCATTTCTGAGCTCACTTAGAGACATGTGGCATTCCAGACAGAATGGGAGGCAGCTGGGAAATAGGGCTAAAGGGTAAGTCCTCCCCCACCTAGAGGGGCCCAGGAAGATTCCCCCAGCGACATCTATCCCTTCCTCAGCAGATGGTATGATCTTCTCAACTCTAGAATGAGAAGGCAAGCTCCAGACACGACCCTTAACAGCTGGTCCAGTCCCAACCTCCGTCCCTTCCTAAGCCATAAAAGTGTCCAGTGCTGTCCCATTGTCTAGGGGTGACTCTGCCAGGTTGTTCCGGTATTTTCTGGCACAACTAAACCAACATGAGTGACTCTTTAAGAAAGCTGAACAAAAGGCAGAGGGTGGCCAACGGATGGTTCTTCCAAAAGCCTTCCTCTTTCTTTACTGGCCAGAAAAATAAAAATTGTCTAGCCTCTGCTCAAAGCAACCAGTGAAGGGCAGAGAGAGGCACATGGCTGAGGGATGCCTGGCAGATGGCAGGGGATGGGTTGGGGGTGGGGGTTTATCCAGATAGATTAGAGTCTGAGAAAGAAGAATATACTTTCATTCACTTCAGATCTGACTTGGAATTCTAGAGAATGGAAACATCTACACACAAGAGGACTTTAAATAGTAAACGTAATACCCAAATTTGGAGGGAAGAATAGTTTCCTCGGCACAGGAAATTATGCAAAAAATAACTTTTATACGAACATAGCACCATTATGAAAAAGACAAGAACAGACCGAGGTGGATTTGATAGGCAAATGCTTGATGCTTTTGTGAGATCAAGTGGTCATAGAAGCAATAATACTGTAACCTGCGGAGATTATATGCAAAGAACCGCAAATAGAATCATCCACGGATAGCATGTACATCTGCTTTTTGCCACTGTGACAAATGCAGAGAAGACCAACTGGAAAGAAGAAAGGCGTGTTTGGCTCACGGCTTCAGAGGTTTTAGTCCACGGTCACTTAACACTGTTACTTGGCCCAGAGAAGACCAATGGTGGGAAACACCAGGCTAAGGAAATGGCTTTCCTCATGCCAGCTGGGAAGTGGGAGCAGGTATTTAGATCCAAATTAGAACAGAAATCCGAATTCATAACAAGATGCGAGAAAAGGCAGTCATATGGCTTGTCATCAAAGCCAGATGAATAGAAACAGCAAAGTGACCGTTTTCTATTTGCATATTTAACTAAGGCATTTAACCATTACACCATTGTACTCAGTCTCAAAGCCCAGGGAAATGAATACAGCCATTTTATTGTAAACTTCAAAGGTACGTTTATTAGGATTTAAAAAGAAAAAACCCCAGAGTGAGAAGCTGTTAACCTGCGCAGCTGCCCAGAATAGGGCGAGGAGGAAAACACAGGCCGTTGGAATGAAGCCAGTATGGAAGTCAGCTACATCCACATAGCAGACAAGCAGCCCCAGGAAAAGGAGCTTCCGAGAGAGAGAAGTGAAGCCCAGAGAGGCAGGAAAGGCATACCTGGGCTCTGGCAGCACCCAGAAGAAAAAGACAAATGAAAGAGAAACGAAAGGTCAAGTTACGCAGAGCCAGGTGGATCTCTGTGAGTTCAAGGCCAGCCTGGTCTACAGAGCGGGTTCCAGGACAGGCTCTAAAGCTGCACAGAGAAACCCTGTCTCAAAAACACCAAACCAAAACAAAACAAAGGACAAGTTACACCTTGGAGTCAGGACAAGAAGCTCACGGTGGCGCTGTAGCAAGCGCTCTAGGAATGGGAATTCGGGGGTGGGGGTGGGGTGGGGGTTGGCGGGTAAATACATTGTTTCATTAAAGGGATAATTATTCTTCCTATCTCTTTAGCATGGCCTAAGGTGATCATGCCTTCCTTGGGGGTGGTCCCTTAGCCACCTGGTTGACTTGCCCAACTGGAATGTTTGGTCTACACCAGAGCCAATGCTATACTGTTTGGACTTTCAGCTTCTACCAGTGTGAGCTACACCTCTTTACTGATGAGTTAGCCAGCCTGTGGTGTTTTGATATAGAGCAGCACAAAATTAACTCAGACGTGTACTAATTTGGCTCAAGAGATCTTCTTAACCTCCTCTTGAAGGACGCACCTCTGCATAGCTGTTCTAGTGTGATTTTTCTGTTGCTGTGGTAAAACCCTGACCTAGCCAGGTGTGCTGGGTCACACCTTTAATCACAGCATTCAGGAGGTAGAGGCAGGTGGATCTCTGTGAGTTCCAGGCCAGGCAGAGCTACATAAAAAAAGGTCCTGTCTGAATGAAAAACAAAGAAAAAAGAAAAGGAAGGGAGGAGGAAAAAAGGGAGGAAGGAAGGAGTGAGGGAGGGGGAGGGGGAGGGGGAAATCTTTAGGCAGGAACTAAATGGAGGCTATGGAGGAACACTGCTTACTGGCTTGATCCCTCTGGCTTACTCAGCCTGCTTTCTTATACAACTCAGGACCACCTGCCACAGTGGGTAGGGCCCTCATACATCTGTTAGAAAAATGTAAATGCCCCACAGACACACCCATGTGCCAGTCTGATGGAGGCAGTTGCTCGGTTGAGGTTCCCTCTACCCAGAGGCGTCAAGTTGACAATGAAGTGAACTATGACAGTAGCGTCATGAAGGTGAGTGATTTGCAGCATGTGACTTGTAGGGTACACATTCAGACCATGGAGTGTCATCAAACACCAAGGTCATCGTTTGAAGGAAAATATAGTAGAAGGAAAAGAATCCAGGATGGTACTGATAGTTGGGCCAATTTGGGATCATTGCGTTTTTTAAAATTTTAGTGTAAGGCTTATAAAACATATAATTTAAAAATCAAATTCATGTAGTTAATTCCTTAGAAGAAGGGAATTGGGAAATGTTGGTATTCCAGCTAGTGGCTGTGTATTGAGTTGAAAGAAGCCATCCAGATTTGGTTGAATCAGGGGACCCTAATCCATGTCTTTGGTCCATTCTGGCTTTGGATCCTATCTAATGTGTATTAAGTATTGTTTCATACGAGTCAAAAGATATCTTTGTTGACTTCCTCTGGATGCTGCAACAAAAAGCTATGGATGTGGTGGTTTTAAACAGTGCTGTCATTGCGAGGGAGGGACATGGAAGGCTTCTGTGACAACCCCTACCCACTCACCACTACCCCCCAAAAATAACAGCCCAGACAGGAAGCCATCTAAGAGAACTCTTAAAGAGTGTGATGGGGATGCTGAAATATAGTCTTCACAATTGATGGCTTTTGGCAGGGGTTTGGAAGGGGAAGGACTCAGTTCTATTTAAGGGGCAGGCCACTGAGAGTTTGATCATGCTCCAGTTATCTATAGATAACACAAATTGAACTTTTTTTTAACCTTTTTTTTGAGTGGCGGTGGGGGGGAGGTCACAAGGGAGGGGCAGACATGGAAGGACTGGGAAGTGAGTGAAATGGAGGTGCATGATGTGAAATTCCCAGAGATCAATAAAAATGTTACATTAAAAAAAAGAGTGTTGTGTGTATCCTCACAGTTCTAGGAAAGGCCTCACAGTTCTAGGAAAGTGGAAGAGACTCTTGCAGGATCTAAAATCATCCTGTGTGGCTAGCTATGACAGGAAATACATTTAATCTTAGCACTCAAGAGGCAGAGGAAGGAGGATCTCTGTGTGTCTGAGGCCAACCTGGTCTACTTATACAGTTCCAGGCTAGCAATGGCTACTTAGTGAGACCCTATCACAAATAAAATAAAACAAACAGAAACTCCAAACAAACAAGGAACAAAACATAAAAACCATTCCGTGAGCGGGCTCAGTTCCCTCTGCGGGCTCGAGAGAAGAGGCCATTGCTTTGATTTTTCCAGAGACATTCCCCAACATTCCTGGGTCCCTGGTTCCTTTTGCTACCGCCCCCCCCCCCCATCCCACCTTTGACTTCCCTCTGCCTCCAAGGGTCTCCTGCCTTCTCTTCTATCTGGAGTCAAATCCCCCTCCTCTAAAGGCCCATGTGGCCACATTTGGGGTTCATAAAGGTAATCCAAGATAATCACCCATCTCTGGGCCCTGAATCACAGCTGTACACTTGTTCTCCATGAGGCAGCAGTCACAGGTTTCAGGCAGGGGTCAGGTCCTTCACCTCTCTGGAGGCTATTCCCCTTCCCACCACCCTGCCTTTCTCTGCTCTTTGATTGTGGATGTGATGTGACCAGCTGCTTCTGGCCCCCAACTCCTTGTTTTCCCTGACATGATGGAGCACCCCATGAAACTGTGCATGGAAATAAACCTTTTCTCCCTTAAGTTCTGTCAGGACATTTTATCCTATCATTTAGCAACAGAAAGAGAAACCAAGACATTTGTCTCCTTGCTGGGAACAGGAAGCTACTCTAGAGAATTCTACATATATTGGAATTACCCAGAATTCCCCCAGATTTCTTCACTTTTGCTCTGTGCTCTGCTTTACAATCCTTCCCACAAGTTGTGAATATGGGGTATTCTCTCTTACAGAATTCGGGACACAAGATAAAGTGGGGAGAGGGGGATTCTGGTTTGTGCCTCTTCCCATGCTAAGGAACAGACCAATTTTACCCCGGTGGCTTATAAAGTGCATGCCCATCGACTGTAATACCCCTTGATCGCCATCCTGGGGCTGTCCTTTGAAAGACCATCTGCGTCATACTACGTAGAGAATTTAGTGGAAGAAGCATTAGCTACAAGTATATCATAGACAGCAGCCCAGGAAGGACTCCAATTATAAGAAAATAACAAACACACTTCATTTTCTGTTTTGTCAGTACTAAAACTTTGAACTTCTCTCTATCACGCTGACTTAAAGGAAGTACAGCTCATTAAGTGAAAAGTATTTGTTATAAAATTTTGTGGTTGAAAACCAGAAAATGGAGATGCTTAAGAATTCCTAAAGGAAATGTGAAGAGTAGAGCCCAAGCTCTGTGTCTGCCAGAGAATGTCTGACCTCTGTCGCCATGGCTCTAACCTTCAGGGTTCTCCTTCATTTTACCTCTGAGCTCATTCCTTGGTATGGGATCTTCCAGACTACATACAAAGTGAAATGATACATCCCTGGAGCTGAACAGCGATGTACCAAGAGCCCCGGTGTTGCCTACATCCTGGAACCTCTGAGAAGTTAGAAAAAGAGCATGTGTAAGAAGCTGCTTGGGGAAGGCTTCTCATATCTCTTTGGCTTAATATTGAGGATCTGACTGCAGATTCACTGTGAACTGTTTGCACAATAAACAGCTATTTACCATATTTCAGAATTCGGCTTGTGCTAGGTCAAGGGTGATTTCTAAAGCCCCCGAGGGAACACTCAGATGGAAGGGAAGGACCCAGTATCTTACACTCATCTTCAGCCTTTGGTTTAGGATAATAGAAGCTTGTACACTTGAGCTAAGAATAGTCCTGCTTCTTTACTTAATGTGCGTAGCCTCAAAATAGCTTGGCAGAACACCCCTACCCCGGGCATCCACAGGAGAGACTTCGGCTCAAATCTCACTGAGAATCAATCTCTCCTGCCACTGAAGTCACCAAATTTTACTTCGGTCTCAGGAGGGCTGGCTGAAATCCCAATTTCACTTCTAGAGGGAAAAAAGGCTTTCATTTGTAATGGGTCTGGAAGCACCATACATGTTCCGAGTGATAATGCTCAGCATCCCTGTGTGGGCAGTAGTTCTTAAAAGCAGGGAGATCCATCGTGTCCCTAAAGAGTGACTGTTACTTCCTGCTGTTCACTCTGCACACTGGCACATGTTCACACGTGAGACTCACTTTTTCCTGCCCATGAACATCTTGACACATGAATATAGCCAGTGCTTTGTTTGATCCCAACATGCAGCTGATACTTTTATCAGCCGCCCTGACAGCTGATCAAGCTTCACCCACGTGGCTTTCCATGAAGCTTTTGCTTACAGGGAAAGTGGAGACTTGGGCCTTCCGGAGATCCGGTGGGTACTTCCAGGAGCAGCTGAGGCCAAAGGCCTGAAAGCCACAGTGTAGCAGTTCGTCATCTCGGGAGACAACTCAGGCAGCGAGGCAAGTAAGGAAAGGCCCAGGTGCCGCTGACCTGCCGTAGCTGGCTTAACTGTGGGGGAGGCATTCTCTTGCCCTGACAAGGTCATTCTATGTGCAGTGTGCCCTGGAAAGGAACTGCTCTGATTATAGAGTTCAGTACCTCATGTGTATTTTACTGAGTAAAGTAGAGCTTATTGTTTCCAGGTGCAGTGAGGCATGCTGTTAGTTCCCTGCCCCCACCCCCACCCCACCCCAGGAAGCCCTGGAGTTTCCATCCCTGTTGTTACTGCCCATTCTTGACTTGGATGGCTACAAAATGCCAGCAAGACATGTTTCCTCTTTTTTCTTTTTTCTTTTTTCTTTTTGTAATAGGTGAGATCCACCATCCACGCATGTGTTTTAGTCTTTTTCTGTTGTAACCAAATACCACAGTCTGGATAATTTATAAAGAATAGTTTATTTATCTCATGATCTGGGCACTGAGAGATCCAGAGTCTGGCAGTAACTCAGCATCCAGTGAGGTACCTCTGCGGGGTCATGGCAGACGGTGAGAGCTACTGTAATTATCCTCATCATCCGTCCGTCCATCCATCCATCCATCCATCAGGGCTGAATCCATGCACTAATGCAGAGCCCTTCTGATCCAATCACCTCCCAAAGGCCCTGAGGGCTTCCATCTCTTTACACCATCAGCAGGAGTCTGGGAGGGCATTCCAGACCACAGGAGCCCACTCTTTGAGTCGGTGGCTTGCTGTCTGTTAGGCAGGAAGTTGTATGGATCAGGAAAATTTGGATTACAGAAGCAAGACTGTTCTTCATAATCCTCTCTGGTAAGTGGTTTCCCAGGTGACATCAGTGACACACACCTCCCAGGGTCGAGGACCCTTATGTGATATCCTTCCCCTGCTCAGGAGTTACCACATTGTGATTTGCATCTTTCAAACAGAACACAGCAAAGGTAAGTTATAGAAAGTCTGTGGTTTCAGTCTGGAAACTCTAACTTAGACTGCCTTTTCTTGAAGGAACTCAACTGTCATCTTAAGCTGACCCATGAAGAAGAACACTTAGGAACAACTGGGGGCCACTGTTAGGTGACAGACTTTTCCTGGGGAAAGGCAATACAACCGTCTACTCATCCCTGTTAGGCAGTCCATGACAGACAGAAGTACGGATACCACCGAAGTCCAACATGGTGAACCAATGAGTTTTATTGGGGTTACTTACAGAAGCAAAAAATGATGGAAAGACAGCTGCATCACCAAAGCCCACCCCAGCATGAGTGACAGGCTCATAAAAGCTGGAAACCTGGAGCACACTGCACAGCCTGCAGTCAGCTCAGCAGATTGGAGAATATTCTTTCCTGATGGCTCAGCTGGTCTTTGCATCTTCTAGGTGTCTGGGCATGTCTGAGAGTGACCTCAGCAGTCCCTATTGTTTATTCTTGGTGAGGGAGGGACCTAGTGATCTAGTCAGTTTCAGGGACTTCATGAAGCTATTTTGTTTGAGTTGTTGACTTCCTGTCTCAGTGAGCTTTTCTGGAGGATGGAAAGTTTCAACCCCAGAGGTAACTGTTAGACAATAGTAACCTCTAATGAAACCCTAACCACTGTCCAACAGCCCCAAAGAGCTACAGTCCCGCAAACAAGTCCATGGTTAGGATAGAGAGAGACAGGTCTAAAACACCTGGGAGGGCCTTCGGTGAAGGTCATACGCTTAGCCAGGAACACAGCTATACTCATGGAGATTTGTACCCAGAGGCCCCAGCAAGACTGTGTTTGATATTATGACCCATAGGAACTGAGAAGTAATGCATGTGTCTTGCTTTCAGAACTAAATTCTGGAGTCATTTATTACAAAGCAATTTGTACATATGTGGAGGTCTAAACCATGATCAGGAATATAGAACATTGTAATTGTATGAAATACGAATTCTTCAGAATCTTTTTATCTTGCAGATACTTTCATACAGCATCAGAAAAGACTAAAATATCATTCAGGTCAGTAATTCTAAATGTTTACATCACTAAAAACATTTTGGTCGGTGTCCTAATTAGCTCTGCCTTTCAACTGGACACAGATTAGAGATACCAGAGAAGAGATTTTTCAATTGAGGGATTGCCAGATCAGATTACTCTGTCAGCAGACATGCCCGTGGGGATTGTCTTGGTTGTAAATTGATGTAAGAGAGCCTAGCAAACTATGGGTCATACAGTTTCCTGGACAGGCAGTCTTAGGCTGTTTAAGCAAGCTAGCTGAGTACGAGTTTGAGAGGGAGCGGCAAGCAGCCTTCCTCCATGGCTGCTGCTTCAAGTTCCTGACTGAGTCTCTGCCATAACTTCCCTCAACAATGAACAACGACTCATACATTGAAATAAGCCCTTCCTCCCCTCAGTAGCTTTTGGTCAGAGTGTTTATGACAGCAACAAAGATAGAGTTCACAAAATGCCACACTTTCTGGGTCTCTGGTAATCTTTTGGCTTCCACATTCTGTTGCTCTATGGGATGTAGTCTGTTCATCTACAAAGTTAGAGCCGAGCAGTGAATCAAGGTCACAGGCTCCAGGCAACAAGAGAAGAGAAAGGGGAATTACAAACGGGACCATCAGAAACGTTGCTGCCACTGATTTGTGCTGTGACTAAAGATGGAGTGCACCAGAGAAAGCAGAGCTGGGACAAGACCTGTGTGTGCATGCCTGTGAAGATTGAGAGAAGGAGGGAAGGAGGGAGGGAGGGAGAAGTAGAGAGAAGTAGAGAGAGAGAGGAGAGAGAGAGAGACAGAGAGAGAGAGAGAGAGAGAGAGACAGAGAGAGAGGGAGGGAGGGAGAGAGAGATTGAATATATTTAAAATACTTGGGGGCAGAGGATTTGGGGTTGGAGTTGTGGAGTCTTTGCATTGCATAGTATCTTTTTTGTTTGTTTGTTTGTTTGGTTGGTTTTTGGTTTTTTGAGACAGGGTTTCTCTGTGTCGTTTTGGTGCCTGTCCTGTATCTCACTCTGTAGCCCAGGCTGGCCTTGAACTCACAGAGATCCACCTGGCTCTGCCTCCCAAGTGCTGGGATTAAAGGCATGAACCACTGCCACCCGACACATAATATCTTGGGAATGACGCTCACTCTGATATAGGATTCATTTGTTTCATATGCACTCATCCACTGACAAAATCTGAAGGTGATTCAATCCATTCTTTCACGCGCCTGTGTTTATGACTGTGTTTCCACAAAGCAACAGTTGTGGAATTTTCCATATGTGATGTAATGTTGCTCTCAGATTTAGAGAATTTGGGGATTAGAGATATTCAACCTGCGTGTTTGATTAGAATACTGCTCAGTATTTGGAAAAAAAAGTTCAAATTAAAAGAGAATCAAGTCTCTAGAAATGAAAATGCTTTTACGATCCATTGCCTCATACATTTTCAAAATTTTTTTACATACAGAAATTTTTTTTAACAACACTAGAATCTTAGAGCCTTAATATGTACAATAGAATATATGGATTAATGTGTTTTATACATTATGATCCACCTTTACTCATAATGGAATTCACTGAAAGGATTGATAAGAATACAAACTGTGTGGATTAGAACACATGGACATCAGATGTGGTCTCATGCCCCCTTCAGTAGAAATATGTAGTCCTTAAATGACTGACAGTCACAAAACTCAAGTTTAGGTGGTGAAAGTGTACAAAAGATCTGTTCTGTTGTCTTACATGCTTGCTAATTAAACTAATTCATACCTACACACTCTAATACATTTAAGGCAAATACTTACTCTGTATCTCAGGCTGGCCCTGAACTTGCTTCATAGCTCATACTGGCCTCAAACTCCTGATCCTCCTGCCTCAGCCTCTCCTCTGCTGGGTGGGATTACAACTATGTAGCACCATACCTATCATAAATCAGAAACTAATAAAAAAAAAAAAGGAGGCACATTTTGTCGGTATTGTGAAAATGATAGTATGTCTTACCTGATGACTGTTAATTAAACACCTTAGCTTTAATTACCACCCGGAAGAAGTTACTTTCCAAACAGGTCTTTGAACAATACAAAATATAAGAGCAGATTAGTTTTTAGCAGTCAGATAGGGTCCCATGCAGTATATGGCCAGAGCACATGAGTTTTGAAACAGTCTGATTTCCTTGGCTTCGCGTGTTGACACCAGACCTTCTGTTCCATAGCCGGCATTTCAGCTGTAGTTTTAGTCCTAGTAACACAAGAACCTTACATTGCCAAGCTTAGTTCTTTAAGACTATCTCTAAGACATGAAAACTCATGTAGCCACGGTATACTTGTGAGTTTTGCTTAAAAACCAGTTTTAGCACACAATAATAATCATTTCATCTTATCTGAAGTAGCCATGTGGATTCATGACCTCTGTGTAACCTCCTTCAATATTGAAAGTACAGTCTGTAATCCACCTTTACTGTAAGCAGCTGAAGCCTTACCATGTGAAGACGGCCCTCATAAAGTTAGTTTGTATGACATCACCTAACACTTGAAAAAGAATTTGCAGTTTTTTTTCAGCGCAGGAGTCCGGGTTTTTTTTATGCAAATATATTGCTTGTGTACATACTGGCCATCAATTTTATGGGAATCCTAGTTTTTGTTGTTATTGCTGTTGGTTTTAGAAACCACTGCTGTCATTCACTGTATAGACATTGCTACATTTCAGTACAATTGTTTGTGGTGGGTTATATCCTGAGCATTGAAATTTTCCTGCTTCTGATAGGTCTACCGTGAGTGCTTCACACAGTGATAAATTTCTTTTTTCCCCTAGGACACACATAAAAGCAGAAGCTGGGTGTGGTGGGGAAATCCTATAATCCCAGCAATACGGAGCCCTAAGGCAAGATTGTGCAGTTAAACGTTAACTTGGTTTCCTAGTGAAACTCTGTCTCAAAAAAAAAAAAAAAAAAAAAAAAAAAAGGAAAGGAAAAAAAGAATAATGAATAACAGCAAAAAGCAATATCTATATCCCTCTCTACTTAAAATAAGAGCATTGGACTAATCTCAAGGCTTGTAGCCAATGGCTTCAGAGCCTTGGATCTGGGTCTTTAGATTCTCCTGTAGCTCATGTTCCTGGCCAGTAGTAAACACTGTCTTATCCAGGCTTCTCTCACACTACATTTTTTTGGCATTACCAATGGCACAAGATCCAGTAACCGTTTCTCAACCTTAAATACTAAGGTCCCGCCTGGCTGGTTAGCTACAAAGGGAACTTCCCACAGCTTCACGCATGTTCGGGGAAAGACACAGATGACAGCCTTTAGGACTCACAGTGAGAGTGTCGCTGACGTTTGTCTTCGACTGCCTGGCCACCTGAGTCCCACAGGTAATACAGAACGACCCAGGTAGGTGCTGTGTACCCCACAGTCTCCATCTCTGCTGAGGAATCCAGAGCTCCGAGAACTTGAATATTACAATGGGCTGAAGCTAATAAGCTTGTGCAACCACAGCACTGGAAAGAAACCTCATCATTATTACTTTAGACAGTAAATAAAGCCACCATTGGTCCTTTGGGAGACACCATCTCAATTTTCCAAGACTCTCTGCTGTATAGCATTTTTAAAAGACAGCCAAGGAAGGAAGGCTGCCAGAGCCTCTGCTTGTAAGATGTACAGGATCTCAGCTTTCTGAGAGAGAGAGAGAGAGAGAGAGAGAGAGAGCCATCTCTCTCAGGAATGGCGTCTTCTCCTCTACCTGCAGCCTCATAATGTGAATGAGTTTATAAATGCCCCTCCCCCCACACACCTTTGTCCAGAGAATCCTTCAAGGAATACATATCATGAAAATTTGCTCTAACACAAAACCTTCTTTTACATAGAGAAAGAGCGTAGTGGTTCTCAACCTTCCTAAAGCTACAAGCTTTTAATACAGTTCCTCCTGTTATGGTAACACCCCCCCCCCAGCCACAAAATTATTTTCATTGCTACTTCATAACTCTAATTTTGCTACTGTTATGAATCATAATGTAAATGTTTGTGTTTTACAGTATTCTTAGGTGACCCCTGGGAAAGGGTCGTTTGCTCCCCAAGGGGTCGAGATCTATAGTTTGAAAACCACTGAAAGGGAGGCACAAAGAAGTGGTCTACTAAGTCTATGCTATTTCAGTGTCAAATTCAAATCGTGGAATTTCAAATCCACGTGGTCCTGTACAACTGCGGAACTGTCCTTTCCAGTTTAGACGATTTCAACCATGTAAGAGCAACAACAGTCTTGCAGAGCTTCTCCCGGGTTCCTCCATAAGCATCGGATCCAGGGCTTAGAGTATAAGGTCATTTGATCCCAGGAAGCATGCGCAGTGGGGAAGAGGGGAGAAATGGAGAGGATGCGAGGCAATCCAAGTGTGTTAACAAGTAGGTAACCACTGGGAACACCTGAACCTCTTAACTCACTGGAGAAATCTGGAGTTCCCTGTAGGTGGATGGAGCTGGAATATTTATCAAACATCGAATCTCATCCGCCCTAGCTCAAGGCAACTCTGGGTAGCACTTGGGTCCTACACTTAGGCCTGTCCTCAGTGTGGGTCCTACACTTACCTTCCTGGTGGCCCTACCTGGAGTGCCTCTGGCCACCAGGAAGGTAAACGTGTGTGTGGGGAAAGGGCTGGGCACCAGCTGCATCTGCTCCCTAGGCCCAGTGCCCAGGGTCAAGGATCATCACCCCTTTGGGACTTTCTAGACTCTGACACACCTCTGCATCAAGGGGAGGCCTGCAAGGCTTCCAAGAATACACACCAAGGTAGTTTACATAGTTTTTTTTTGTTTGTTTGTTTGTTTCTGTTTTAATTTGGTTTAGTTTAATTGGGTTTCTTTTGTGTGCGTGTGGTGTATGTGCACAGGTGTGGGTATATGTGCCTGTGTTCACACACCCAGAGGCCACAGGAGGACTGCAGGCATACTGCTTTCTAACTCTCAGTCTATTCCCCTGGAGCTAGGGTCTCTTACTGAACCATCAGCAAGGCTGGCAGCCAGTAAGCCGCAAAGCCCCTGGCCCATGCTCTACAGGTTACAGGTTACAGGTTACAGGCATGCATATGAGCACGCCCAGAATTTTATGTGGGTGCTGGTATCTGAACCCAGGTCCTTATGTGTACACAAGTGCTCTTGCCCACCTAGACGTTTCTCCAAGTCCTCCGATGGTTTTTTGATGAAATAACATTACACAAGAGGGTAAAGAATCGAGAAAGAGCTGATGGGGAAGCTGAGAAGAGAAAAGCTACCTGAATGTAATGGAAAACACTGGTGGAGAAAGAGCAAAAGAGAGAGAGAAGAGTGACCAGGGAAACAGCTGGAATAAAAGAGCTGTGGGCAGTGGGGAACACCATAAGGTCTCATAGAAGACAGCTTACAGATTCTGTGCTGAGGTCAAAGGAGACTAAACTGAGGTAGACTCTTGGCTACAGCATAAAACAGTGACTTCAAAGCTTTGTAGGGAGACCCCCTTCTTGCATAAACAATGCTTTTTTTTTTTTTTTTTAAAGATCTCAGTCTGTTAGTGGTTGTAGTTTCAATTTCTTCTCATTTAAAAGAAAGGGCTGCATGCATTCAGCAGCCTGGCAGGCTGAAACATTTTAATCATCATGGTGGCAGTGCATATATTTTAAAAACAGAACCAGGCAATGGTGGTGCACGCCTTTAATTCCAGCACTCAGGAGGCAGAGGCAGACGAATCTCTCTAAGTTGGAGGCCAGCCTGGTCTACACAGCGAGTTCCAGGACAGCCAGGGCTACACAGAGAAATCCTGACTCGGAAAAACCAAAACAAACAAACAACAAACAAAAAAACCAAAAAGCAGTTTAGGCATGTACAAGACATGTGATTTGATCCAGCCCCCTTGTGGGAGATGCACTGGGTTAGAGACCCACCACAAGGATGAAGATGCTCACAATGGAAAGAACCTGAGAGTGTTTGTCTGAACTGCTTTGGACACAGGCCACAAAAACCATGACAGGAGGCCTTCCCAGAGGCCGTTCCCTTAGGCCATCTGTCTTTCCAACGTCCCCCTACCATTCTTGAATAGTCTCACATCCCGCTTCCTTTGTGTAGAGCAACGGTCTCAGGCAAGCAGAAAGAAGTGGACACAGAGAAAGTGAAGTTTCTGACACCATTCTTTGCTTCTTTCAAGGAGCAAGCCCCACCTACTCTTCCACGCTTCTTGTTCTTGTGTGGTATTCCTCAAAGCTGCCCAGAACGTGACTTGGCAGGCTCAGCCGTGTTTTGGGGTGTGCAGAATCCCTGCGCTGCCAAACCAGGTGAGTGTGACTGTGTACGTGTGAACATGTTCTTTATATAAACTTTGGATTGCGGTATAGCTGTCTTCCCTGGAGTTCTAACGCTGAGATCAGGATTTGATCGCACATAATTCATTTGGTGGGTGTTACAGAATAGAACTGTGTCCCCTGCGGTACACAGTCACTTTTCTCAACTCGGGGACAGAAACAACTTAGAAGACGGGTTTGTTTTGACTCATGGTTCTGGGGATGCAGTCCACCAATAAATAGGAAGGCACGGCAGCAGGGGGTGGTCAGTCTAGGACAGCAGGAGCCTGTAGCTTGGCCTGTTCACATTTTGGCAGATACAGGAAACAGAGTTCTGGCAGGAACCAGAAGAGGTATCATGTTCAAGGTCCGCCCCAGCACTCTGCTAGCTAGGTCACACACAGTTCCTATCATCCTGTAACTTCCTGTAGCTCTGCTGGCCAGGCACTAAAGTTCACACATGTAGTTCCATGGGAGACACTTCTTACTCAGCCATGACTCTAAGCACATAAGCTTGTTGATGCTCTAACCTCCGGTGTGACTGTGGTTGGAGATGGAGCCTTTAAGAGGAGACAAACATTAAATCAGGCTCCGAAGACAGAACTCTACTCCAATAGGACTGATAGCCAAAGCCAAATGCCAGGGAAGTCTGTGCTGAGGAAGAGCCATATGAGGGCGCAATGGGAAGGAGCGAGGTCTCAAACGGGACCAAGCCTTATGATACCTTGACCGTGGACGTCTAGTCTCCAGAACTCCACAACTCATTGTTCAATCACTTTGATCTGTTCTGTTTTGACTCCTAAGTAGTCAGAAGTCATTAAGACAGTGAGTGGTGCTGGAAGCATGGGGGAAGAGTAAGAGGTTAGAAAAAAGAAAGGAATGTAACCCAAGGCACCCAGCCAGGGGCAGCTGAGACTCAGTCCTGCTGAGGAACCTCGAGAGACATAGAACATTCTTCAGAATTGCCTCACGAAGCATGAAGAAGCTGATGCAGTTGTGAGTAGGCATGCTTTTAGGTTCATGGGGACTTAACTCCACAGTGCCACTGTCCTGCTCCCTAGGGGTCAGATGCTTTCTTATGGCCAGGAAAGTCCCCAGCAAGAGCAAGCAAGGCTTGGGATGGAAGGACATGGCATATAAGAAAATGAACAGTCTGTCTAATGTCTCTGGCTGAGAACCCATAGGGAGCACATGGAGGGTGCTGACAGCCGCTGCAGTAATCTGAATTAAGTACCAACACTCTCTTCTTTTAAGCTACTCTGCTGTTTATAAATTAGCCCAGGTTTTAGACTGGATTCATCAACAGCATCACATTTGTGCCCTCTGCTCATATTAACCGGTTGGGAAAGGTAATTTCCTGATATGCCCCCTGCTAGCTTGTGTTATTTTGGGACTCCTTCTATAAATAACACGAGCGTGTCGAGGTTTCAGGGTTTAAGGAGCATCATCCTCTGTGGATATATGTGTGCAGCAGGTTTTTAGGAAGCCAGGGGGTTCTTGGAAGAGAAGGTGCACTGGAGCAGCCCCGGTCACATCCCGGGAGGCCTGATAGGCCCAGCGAAGGGCTTCAGGGCCCTGGCAGGGCAGGCGCCTCAGCAGAACCCCAAGCTTCGACATTCGTTACCAGCGCCTTCTGTTCCTTTTTTCAGAATGTCTCTCTGTAGGGCATTAGCATCTGAGGTCACTCGGTCATGGTTTGAGCACCTCAGGGCAGCCGCTGCTGGGTGTCCCCTACACACACAGTGGGGAAACCCCACCTTTCCCCCAGCTCACTACATCTCTTGTCAATAATTCTTGCTAGTTATACGTTTGTCTCCAGATTTGATTGCTGCAGACACTGTACCATTTCCCTTAGTAGAAGAAGAATTGATTTTTTTTTTCTCTTCCGGACTGAAACTTAAGATGTTTCTGAATATAGGTGTGGCCTAATGAGAACAGTGGAAAAAGAAAAAAAAAACAAAAAAAAACCAAAAAACCTACAAGAGCTTCTATCTGAAGATAAGAAGAGCTATGAAGTCAGAAGGGTTACAGTCAGTCACTTCATCCCACCAAGCGTTACTTAGACAGCTCTCCGTTGGTCCCTGCTGTGACCACCATGCGGAAGTCACCAGTCACATCGAGCCCTAAGACCGTGACCTGGACAGCTTCAGTCCTCGAATCTGTCTATATCTCACCCGTGACAAATTATCCATAACTCATCAGCTTTTGATGCTGTTCCTGGTGACTGGGGCTCATCGGCAGAAACCCACATGAAGTCACGTGTCCTCCAAAACACCCTGGTATGGCTCAGTTGTGGTCTGAATGTGTCCTCTAAGGTTCCTGTATTGAAATTTGACCCCCACATGGGATGGAGAATTAATCTGACCATGGTGCTCAGAGGCAAGGCTGTTGGGCAGTGATTACAATTGGTTAATCAGGGTGGGGCCATCGTGATTGAATTATGGCGGCTTTAGAATAATAGGCATAGAGACCAGAAGGTAAAAGCACATTCCTTATCTTTTTGCCATGTGATACCTTAAGATTCTGCCATCAAGAATGTCATGGACCACTGTGGCCCCTCAACCATGGACCAAAGTCATGAGCCAAAAGAAACCTCTTTTCCTTATTAAGTACTCAGCCTTTTATATCAGTAGCAATAAAAAAAATGAACTAATATACATCTCTGTAGCCAAAGCCCTTGTCTGGAGTCTCAAAGGGCACTTTGAAACTACATCTTCTCCCTCTACCCCTTTAGAGAGAGCATTTTGTTCCTTGTTTTGGTTATGATGGACACGTCACTGTCCTCTGTGTTTCCTATAATTTTGTGGTTATGTCCCCAACAACTTTGTAATTGTGCCACTTTGTTGGTTAGGAAACCATGAGCATCCCTGACCTCCTCCAAGAGGTTCTGGGATAGAATGTGTGATCTGTGGATGGAAGTGGGTTTCTCATAAGAGAGCAAAGAAAGTCTCCTTGCTTCCCCTAGCCCATGATGCTCTGGGGCAAAGAGCTGTGGCAAGCATCCCCACGCAGATGTCCTCCTTTCCATGTGCTCAGCATTTTCCCCCTCCACGTACCTGAGCCAGCACACCTTCCTGTCCTTTCACTATAGCACAAGGCAGAGGCACCCTCATTCTAACCCAGCCCCTCCCAGAAACGTGTCCAGTATTTAATCTACCCCTTGAGGAATGCTCCAGTCATGATCCCTAAAAGGTACCCCTCCCGTAATGGCTGGAACTTGTGACCATGTGATGTGTTGCAAAAGGATTTTGCAGGGGCAAGTTAGGAATAAGCCTTGAGAAGGGAAATGATGGTGAATTCTCCAGGGGCCCTGCTATAATTATGAGTCCCGAGGGAGGGTCACTGTCATAGTCACTGTTCAATTGCTGCGAAGAGACTCTATGACCAAAGCGGCTTATAAAAGAGAGCATTTAAGTGGGGGCTGGCTTACAGTTTCAGAGGGTTAGACCATGATCATCATGGTGGGGAGTGTGGTAGGAGGCAGGAAGGCATGGCACTGGAGCAGTACTTGGATTAGCTCACGACTAGTCCAAAACTTGCAAATGTGTGTGGGAGGGACTGGACTTGGCATGGGCTTTTGAGACCTCAAAGCCTACCCTCAGTGATACACCTCTTCCAACAAGGTCAGACCTCCTTCTAATCTTTCTTAAACACTCCACCACCAACTGGGAACCAAACATTCAAGTATAGGAGCCTATGGGGGCCATTCTCATTTGAAACCACTATTGCCACCTTTCCTAACTGAAGGGAGAGAGACTTGAGAGAGGAAGCAAGACCAGAAACATTGCTGGCTGAGGAGATGGCGAAGTTACAACCAGCCGAGGAATATAGATGACATCTAAAAATTAGAGAAGGCATAAATAAATAAACAGATCATTCCTTAGAACCTCCAATGGGTTGATTTTCGATGTCCATCACAGACATCATCTGAATTTAACAAAATAACAAAAAATGAGGAAGAATCAGTATCTTGGTTCAGAATTCATCATAACAACGATGTTATAGGATATTAAAATAAGTATAAATTCTACTTCTTGGTTGTATTGCTCAGTCACCTTGTAAGTCAATAGTCTATATTAGCAGGGGAGATCGTGAAAAACATCACAGCCTCTTTTAGACACTATGACTATAGATGCATATGAATGGAGATCTATGGAGAGTCCTGTAGTGCCTTTCTTACCAGGGTGTAATGACAATGTCCTCAAGCCGTGGAAGGACACATGGGTGACAGCTCACAATAACCGAAGTGTTGCTAGTGGCTTATAATACAAATTAACTCTCCCTTTTTCAGTGGGACTTTTGGACTTTGAAAGATTGGCATGCTTAAAACGAAGTATCTTTAGGATGTAACTGAGATCTAAACACAAAATTCTTTCGTGCTTCAGATACTCTTCATATACACCGACAGGCCCCACGGTAATTTTGTGTCGTTTTTTGTGCACCTGAATTTTGACTGGAACTTTCAGATGAAGTCAGACATAGAATTTCCTAGAGCATCATCTTAATCTTGATAAAGTTTTGGATTTTGGAGCATTTAGACTTTGGGCTTTGTGGTGGCTGGTCTTGTGTCAACTTGACACACAAACTAGAGTTATCTGAAAGGAGAGAACCTCAACTGAGAAAATGCCTCCATGAGATCCAGCTATAAGGCATTTTCTTAATTAGTGATTGGTGAGGGAGCCCAGCCCATTGTGGATGGTGATCCTGGGTTCTATAAGAAAGCAGGCCGGTTAAGCCATAAAGAGCAAGCCAGTAAACAGCACCCTTTAACGGCTTCTGCATCAGCGCCTTCTCCAGGTTCCTGCCCTGTTTGAGTTCCTGTCCTGACTTCCTTCAAGTGATGAACAGCAATGTTGAAGTGTAAGCCAAATAAACCTTCTCCTCCCCAACTTGCTTTTTGGTCCTGGTGTTTCATCACAGTAATAGAAACCCTAACTAAGACAGGCTTTCAGATCAGTGATGGTAGCCTGTAGTTCATATCTAAACGTGTTGGCATTTAAAATTGACATTTTGTTGAGCATGTGGAACATTCCTATAACACCAGCAATCAGGTGACTGAGGCAGGAAGATGGTGAGTTGAGGTCAGTTGAGGATACATAGCTATACCTTATTTGTTTGTTTGTTTTTAAAGTAACAACAACAAACAAGAAAGAAAAGTATTCTATTTCTAGTTGTCCTTTCTTCCACACCTTCCCCTCAAAGCATCATTAACTTGCAACTTTGAGTGACATGTCAATGAGACACTCCACGGATCCACGGAGATCCTTTGCCTCTAAACTAGTGCGCCATGTTGGAATGTCATACAGACATGAATTACTAGACAACAGGGCATTCTTGACTACATGCCCCCCATGGAGGCTCATAGAGTAAGAGCCACTCCAAAGAAAGAGAGCTCACTGAATCCTGAATGGACATTGTGGTCTAGCCGGACAGGCCCAGAGCATCAGTTATTAAATTGCACAGGCTTGTTCTTCAAACACGGTCCATTTCTAGTCTGAAAACTTTCATCGGATTTGACATTGCTACTCTGAGCAGTATACTACAAACAGCAACGGTACCCCTAAGGCAAACTTCCCAAGAACTTACTCGCTCTTTAATGAAGGGTGGGACTAAGGGAGGCATCTGTTTGCCAGTGCTTTGGCGAGATTTTATACTTTAAAAGTCTTCCCTGTTAAAATATGCATGCAAGTGAGGGCTAAACAGGCTTTGGCTAGTTGGAACCTTCAGTCACTGGAAATCTCTCAACACTCTTGGGCAAAAGAATGTGAATCTTGTTAACCTTCTATTTGTTTGCTTATTTTTGGAGAAAGGGTTTTAGTATGTGACCCAAGATGGCCTCGAACTTGTTGTGTAGTCCAGGCTGGCCTAGAAATCACAATCCTCCTGCCTCAGCCTCCCAAATGCTGAGATTACAGGCACGAGCCACCACACCTGGATACTTTTGTGATCTCTTTTAAAAAAGGGTTCTAACAGATGGCTTTGATTTCACAAACACACCACTTCGTTACACATTTAGCACCGCAGGATGAGGGTGAATGTTGGAACAGTAACTCTGAGGCTCAGAGGACCCCAGCACCATTCTCCTTGGTGTGCTGTGCTTTCTAAGGTGACTTGCCAGTTTGCGGTGCATCTGTTCCTAAGATTTCAGCTTACATTCCAGATGATAGGACTTTCTAGTTAATTTTTAACCGACGCAGAAATGTAATTTTGCAGAATAGCTCCTTCTAGGATGTTCTGATTAATTGAAAATTGATTGCAGCTAACAGAAATGTCGCACACATGACAGTCACCCCAAGGTGGAATTCTAAGTGGAAATTCTAGCTTTCCTCTTCAAATTGCTTTTGTCCAGAATGGATTATGCCCTGGTGCTAACAATTCAAAACAATGTGAAGTCCAAGCATTTTTATTTTTTGGAGCAAGCTAGCTTTCAAGGTTAAAAGTTTCATTGTAGCATTGTACCACCCTAGTAAATGTTTTCACAAAATGCACACTGAATGAGTGATAAGGGCTGAGCACACCCAGTCCTAAACTATATTCAACTCTCTAGGGCTGCCTTATCTTCCCCCTTTAATTTAAACAATGAGATGTGTATAGATGTTTCCAGAAGCCCAGATCATAATTCATTTAGGAGTAGGAGAGTTATATGGATCCTATGTAGGTGACATCTCATTTGGGGGAGAGTTTATATGAAATTCAATGATTTACAGTAGTGTTATTTGTTTGTGATACTATGGGTAGAACTTGGGGCATCATGCATTCTAGTCACGAGCTCTCTCCCACTGAGAGCTCTACACTCCAGCCAAGAGGCTGACTTTCAAAATTGTCCATTCTGCCAGTTACTGAGAAGGTGTCAGAAGTCTCTAACACGTTTGTTCCCTCTTGAGTCTGAAGAGGGAATGAGACAGTCACAGCAGTGTGGTGGCCCACAGAGGCTTCCTAGTGAGACCTTACTCAGGGGCAGAAAATCTGAGCTTGCTTTACTCAGCAGGGCTGCATAATAGGATGATTTGGCCATAAGCGGTATTTACCAGGTGTTTGGAAGGGTCTACATCTGGCTGTACAGTGTGCTTTGATCTTGCAAGGGGGAGGTCTTTTGCATATTATAAAAATCTTTGGCATATTATAAAAATCCCTTTTGAATAACATTCTGGGCTACTGAGTATTGATCCAGGGCCCTCCCAAAGCTACCCTGTGTCTCTGTCTTTCTCCTCGTTGTCTAGGTTTCTCTTTCTATCTGATATTTTCTTATTCCTCTCTCCTCCACCTAAGAACCCTTGGATAGGTGGGAGCAGGTCGGAGCTGGACTCCCACACAGCAGTTTGGGTAAGAAATCACCACACCATCTTCCCCCACCCTCCCCCGGAGCTGAGGACTGAACCCAGGGCCTTGCGCTTGCTGGGCAAGCTCTCTACCGCTGAGCTAAATCCCCAACCCCTTCACCACACCATCTTAAGAGTCATACAACTGTTCTTTCCGGCATCCACAAGCCCACTAGAATTTGTTTTGAAAATCTTCCAGCCCCTTCCCTTTCATGTCTCTTGGCCAGCGCTTTTACCTTTGCTCTTTTCGGCAAACTCTTAGAAAGGTGGGATTTCTAACCTTCAGGATAGCCTTATAAACTGTTCTGTCCTGATCTGAGGTTGCGCAAGAATATCAGACTCCATTCCTGCCCTCAGGGTGCTTAGGTCCATTCCAAGATGGATGGAGCAATTAAAGAGGAACAAGGCTCATTACTCCTGAGGACTATTTAAGGCAGCAATAGATAATTTTCTAGCAAAAAGTCACTTGAGGGCAGGAATTGTCACTTGATCATTCGTGAGCCTCCTGGAGAGTCCTTGCTTGCAATAAGTTGGCAATAAATAAATTCATTAAATCAAACAGAACGTAGACACACACACACACACACACACACACACACACACACACACACACACACAGGCTCATCCCTCACAAAACAATGTCGATTTTTCTACTTCTGATACTAGCACCAGTACCCTTAGAGTTAAGCACCTCTGGGTACTTAGGCTAGATTTGATGTCCCATTCTTTGATCACCCACATCCAATAGCTGCTGAAACCTTTGGAGTCCTTTCTCTCAATTCTCCTAAGCCATTTCCCCATCGATGTCCTCTACTCTGGTGGGGCTATTACCTCTCTGAGTAATGGTAATATGTGCCCATTCTTCCCAATCAGGCACTCTTGTGTACATGTGCCAAAGGTAAATGTCCACTTTTGACTGCCTCTTCTGCTGACCTTTCCTTTGGATCCTCACCCTGGCATCCTCTGCTCTTCAGGAAGTCCATTCATACACCCTCTTCACCTCCCTGTCCCTACATACCTTCCACCTCTCTGCTGAGTCCTAAAGTGCTTCCACTGGGAACTCTTCCCTGTCTTCACTCTCCAAAATCCCACAGTTAATGTCACTCAGGGATTTCAGTTGTAAGAAGAGAAAGTGACTCTGGTTACCATAGGTAAGACGAGAGAATTTATTAGAAGGATGCCGAGTAGTACTAAGTTAAGACAAGACTGAGAACCCAGTGGGTTAGCAGCGGCTGGAGGGAAGTGCTGGGCTGTTTCCATCTCGTCCTTCCTTGTCCTCACTATTTACACAACACATATGTAGTATTAGGTATTGCATGCCACCTTCTGATTAGTCAAAGCAAGTAGGAGGCTGTGTGGAGGTTATGTGCAAGCGCTACACCACTTTGTGGGAGATACTTGAGAACCTGTGGGCTTTGGTATCCCCATGGGTGAAGAGGTCACAGAAGTAACCATTCATGAATACGAGAGGCAACTGTACTGTCAGAGGCCCGCAGAGGCTGATGACCTCGAGTGGCAGGCTTATCAGGAGACCTTGAGCCTCGGAAGTCTGACTGGAGTGGCATCCACAACCTTACCTGACTAAGGTGGAGCTGCTGGAGGTTTTGAATGGAGTTCCCCAGGAGGAAGGGACCAGGAAAGGGAACTCCCAACAGCCCCTGTACTGTAGGAAGGTAGACATTGGAATGGCTCTGTGAGGCACCGTGGGGAGTGAATGAGACAAATAGCTCTCTAGTGAGCAGAGTTTAAGAGGAAACTGTTAGGGCAGAGCTAAATGTAAGATGCCTGTGGAAAATAAATCATAGGGCTGAACGCAGATGGGATTGTAAAGGTTTATACTTTTTGCTCTTTCAAGTAACGAGTTATCAAAGACATTTTAATTGTAAAAGAATGGCTACATTAATGAAGTAGAATGCAGAACTATAGATAGGGTATGTTATTCGATGAAACAAGCTTTAAAAAAATATGTCCTCCATGATAGGCCTTGTAGTGGATTGAATGGTAGCCCCCCCCAAATGTATTTGATTGCAACCTGTGAGCTTGACCCCAGGTAATAAGAAGGTCTCTATAAATGGTGTGAGTGGATCTTCAATCCAAGCACGTGTCTCTAGAAAGAGAGAAGAGGAAATGATGGGCTGGGACTGGGGACCAGGCGTGTTAGCACGAAGCAGACATTAGGATGTAGCAAACACAAGTCAAAGAATGTTAGAGACAGTGAGTAACCAGAAGAGGTAAGGAAGGGCTGTTCTCTGGGGCCTTTGGGGGGAGATTCTGGACTTCAGAGTGTGGAAAAGACAAACTTTGCTTTATGTTGCTTGTCTAATTTGTTAAGGTAGCCCCACGACTACCTCAACAGGCTAACAGCAGCATTAGGAGGGTAGTACAGGCTTCTTAGGGAAAATTTCCCAGTCTTCCTAGGAACAAATGCTCCAGGCTTCTGCTATGTGAAGACAAGAAGATCTCTGATGAGACTGTGGTGGGCAATGGGGAAGGTTTTGTTTTTTTTTTTTTTTTTAGCAAGGAGAGACGACAGGTGTTGCTGGAGAGCTTCTCTCCAGCTCCCAAGTCCCGCCAGTCTCCAGCTACAAAGTCCTGCCAGTCCCAGAGCCCACTTACAAAATAAACACACAGACTCTTATATTATTTAAACTGCTTGGCCATTAGCTCAGGCCTATCATTGTCTAGCTCTTACTCTTATATTTAGCCCATTTCTATTAATCTATACTTTGCCACGTGGCTCATGGCTTACTGGTACCTTACATCTTGCTTGTTCTGGTGGCGGCTCCAGGCAGTCTCCTGCTCCACCTTCCTGTTCCCTCAATTCTCCTCCCTGTTAGTCCCGCCTATACTTCCTCTCTGGCTACTGGCCAATCAGTGCTTTAATTATTAACATATTTGTCATACAGAACATCCCACAGCAGACAGGAGAAAGCCATTTTTAGCAAGGTTAAGAAGACACCGACCGATGCCCAGTATGAGTATTGAGGAAACATGCACGACCGACTGGCAGACAGCGATCATGGGAAGAGCGAGCATTGTGACACACAGTTCTGCCCCGGCTCTTTCGCTGTTTGGGCTTCTGAAGATGTGAAATGGGCGTTAGAGTTGATAGATGTCCAGATTCAGTAACAATTCATGGTGAATATCGCTGGGGCATGATGTAAATGTCAGGATCCTGTGATGGAAATGGAAGGCAAGGCCCAGTTGGATGTTTTTAAGAATTGTGAGCCACAAGAATCACGTTTGGACTGCATGGGGTTGTGGGGTTATCTAACGCCCCTCTGCTTTCTTTCTAGGGTGGTAGGTGACTGGGAGATGGGTCAAGAAGAGGTCAAGATGACATGTGGTTTCTCCTGGGAGTTAAAGTAGACTCTAGGTTCTCAACCTGTGGGTGGCAACTCCCCTTTGGGGAGTTGAAGGACCCTTTCACAAGGGTCACCTAAGACCGTCGGAAAACACAGATACTTACATTACGATTCATAACAGTAGCAAAATTACAGTTATGATGTAGCAACAAAAATAATTTTTATGGTTGGGAGGGGGGTCACACAACATGAGGAACTGTATTAAAGGGTCACGGCATTAGGAAGGTTGAGAACCACTGCTTTAGGCCATGGCAGAGGCTGCGGGATGAAGAGCTGCCTTGGGAAGGACATCACGTGACCTAGCAGAGTGGACTAGCCTTGAGATAACGCAGATACAGTGGAGTTCTTTAAGAGTGTAGTTTAACTGGGTACAGGAGCATATAAAAGATGATCTTTCATATTGCAGGGGCTGGGGAGATGGCACAGAGATGGAGGTCCTTGCCATGTAAACACGGGGAGCAGAGTTTGTGTTCCCAGGATCCATGTAAATGCCAGGTGGGTATGCAACCCTCAGGAAGTGGAGACAGGGGATTCCCCCTAGCAGTCTGGTTAGCTGGGGTAGGCAAATCAGGGAGCTATGGGTTCAAGTGAGAGCCGTCAGGGAGAACACCAGACAAAAGCCATCTGGCCTCCACAAACACTAGCACACACGTGTGTTCATGCATATATGCATGCACGCCACACACATACATACATACAGGAAAAAAAAATCCATCTCATAATGAAAACAAAAGACCACATCTTCTTTGGGAATACTGCTGTCCGATGCTTGGAAGACAACTCCTCCCAGACAGAGAGACAGGGAGGCTGGAAAAGTAAGGAAGGAGAATTAAACACCTTACGACAAGATGGCGGACTTTCAGGTAACAGCAAAAATGCCATCTGTTTGAAGAAAAAGTAGGTGGGCGAGGGTTTGAGAAGGAGCTATTGAGCTTAGATGCAAGGTGCCATTGGGGATTGTCCTTAGTTTGTATTATATTGCTGTGAAGAGACACCATGTATATGCCCCCCCCCACATATAAAACTCATATATATACATACGCATATATACATTTAATTGGGGGTCTACTTACAGTTTCAGAGGCTTAGTCCATTATCATTATGGCAGGGAGCATGGCAGCATGCAGGCAGGCATGGTGCTGGAGAAGTAGCTGAGAACTACACCCTGGTCCACAGGCAGCAGGCAGAGAGAGACAGGCTGGGCCTGGCCTAGCTTTTGAAACCTCAAAGCCCACCCCCAGTGACACACCTTCTCCAACAGGACATACCTCCTGACCCCAACAGTTCACCAACTGGGGACTAAGCATGCAAACATATGAGCCTATGGGAGCCATTCTTGTTCAAACCTCCCTTGGGGCTCAACAAAGCATCAGTGAGAGAAACTACTATTCAAAGCAAAAGCTTAAAACCTGGGTCCACATTGTCCTACTTATTTAGAGTAAACGAATTTTAAACAGTGCTAAACTACTGATTAGCGTTCTGCTTTCCTTATTGTAAAGCTAGGTATTAGCAGGACGAGGTCTGCACAAAAGGATGAATGGAGATAGCATCTCCGACTGGAAGAGGATGTCGGATATGCTGATTTTGTACCTAATGCCCTACTCTCGGGCTACGCGCCAGGTACTTTACATAGGAGGCAGGTAAACATCTCATGTGATAAAGTTGAGAAAGGCTGTGAACCGCCTGCGAAAGGCAGCACAGTTCAGGAAGCCTACAGTCAAATCGTGCTATGACTACAGTGCCAAGCTTCCTCAGGTTACCCGTGCCTGGGAACTTCCTTTAGGGAGGGAGGCAGCTGACTGGTCACTTGGGTGAATTGTTTCTGCCTTAATAAGGAGGAGCCAAGGGCCAGGGTAGAATCTCATTAACATAAATGTGAGCTACCCAACCAGAAAACTGAATTCATTTGAATATGAGGGCTTCCTTCGGGGAACCATGAGAGAAGGAGCTTGGAGAAGAAACATCTGGATTCCGGTGTGTGAGGCGTATGTGTTCCTTCCTCTTGCTCTAGGATTCTAGCTTTCCAAGTTTGCTTACAGGTTAGCCACTACTCAAGGCTGCGTGAGCGGGGGCGCCTTCTAAAGCCTTTCCAGCCTCCTCCTGCTCTAAAGGAGAAATCCCGGGCTCCAAGGAGCTGGCCTGGGCGCCCGGGAGGCAGCGGAGGTCGGGTTTCCTCTCCTCCCCCTAGGAAGTGGTCCCGCCTAGGAGGATGGAGTAAAAAAGTGTCTGGTTGGGAAAGTAAATAGATGCAAGGCAAATAAATAAAGAAAATGCCCACAAGCAATTACTGGGAGGAAGTGACATTTTTATGTAAGTCACTTTTCTGACGGACACCAGGCCTGCTTGGCTGAGAGTGCCGTGGGAATGCTTCCGGGGAGGGGGTGTGCGTGGGGTGGGGGTGGTCGCTGTAAGAATCCAACGCACAGCGGGGGTGCGGAGACCACCCGGTGGGACTCGCCGGTTGGAAGTTGCACTACCTTCTCCCTCGTTTCCCCCCCCCTCCACGCTCGCCCG
>CABHPQ010172182.1:0-38714 GCA_902168405.1 Peromyscus aztecus | reverse complement strand
AAGCAGAGTGTTCCAGATAGCCAAACTAATTTTCACAATCCTCAATGCAGACCACACTCCATTATTTATGACATCCACAGCAACAATTCCCCAAGAACTAACTCTAATTAAGAATCCCCGCTCATTATCTAGCTTGGAAATAGATCAGGATGAGTCCCAGATCCCATCCATGCCTACAGCATGAGGTGTGGCTAGGAAGGTGAGAGCACCCCCACCCCCATCCCCCAGTCTCCCGAAAGAGTTGGAGAGAGAGCCTCAACAGCAGGTCCAAATGGGATGTTCAACCATGGGACTCTTGTCTTCAGGGCAACATTTTTTTTTTTTGGCATGGGGGGGGGGGGCTTGGGGGTTGGAGAGAACCTCTCACTTGATGTTGTGGGTCAGAGGTGATTCAAATGAGTCAGTGGGGTCTGAAAGGCTCAGATACAACAGATGCTGCTAAATCTGAGGCACAAGTAGGATTCGTGCGTCCACAGCTGGAATGTCCCACAAAGTAGCCCTATGCATGCTGTGAATCAAGGAACTCTAGCTAGGGATCGTCCAAGGGATAAAAATGTTTGCACAATTTACTTTCAATTTTCACTCCCCAATCTTCCTGATACTCCATCACGGGACAAAATTTCTTTGTATCCAGGCACTGTCCTTAAAGATAACCGCCGTCCCCCCCCCCCCCACGCCACACCCTTTTCATAAGTATATTTGGGAGAAGGTCTGAAAAAGCCGTTGGGGACTGGAGATATAACTCAATTGGTAGAGTGCTTGTCTAGCATGCAGAAGTCCTGGGTCTAACCCCCAGCTCCATGTGAATTCAGGCGTGGTGGCGCAAGCCTGTGATCCACAAGCCTCAGAAGCAGATGTAGGAGGACGGAGAGCTCACGGCCATGGTTGTCGACATAGTGATTTTAAGGCCAGCTTGGAATACGTCTGGGGAGGGGGAGCCTGCCCGTCTCTATGAGGCTCTCTCTTATGCACGCACTAATGCCCAGGTCACATGGCTAGGAAGCGACCGCCAGCATTTGAGATCTCTTGACTGCACATTCACTCATGTACGGTTTTCAGTGTATGATCATGGCACAGCCTGTGGGGAGAGGCTAGTGGGAATTCTTCCAGTGGGTCTGTGAAGTTAGGACCGTTCTCAGAACAAGCCTCTCACTCTCAGTCTCTTATGAATGGGCAGAGACTTGTCCAGGGTCTGAATAACATGTGATGGAAACAGACAGGCTGCAGAACCAGAGCTGAGGATCCAGCTGTCTTCTGTTAGGCCAACCACCACAGAGATTTGCAAATATAGAACACAGTGCTGTTCTTCTCACTCATCTTTGTTTGGTTGGTTTTGGGCTGTCTGGGAGTTCTCCATAATTTCAAAGAGAAAAGCAAAACAAAGCAACAACAACAACAACAACAACAACAACAACAACAACCCAACACAACCTACCATGGGACCAAATACTGCAAAACTGCTGCTTAGTAACATAGCTAGCAGGTCTCCTAGCCATTCTCGTCTGGCTGTGTCCTAAATGTCTTTGTCTCTGAGATGGTTAGTGTGTTGGCTAGATTTATGTCAACTTGATCTGAGAGGAGAAAAATCTCAACTGAGAAAATGCCTCCTTAAGATTGAGCCGTCGACCAGATTGTAGAGCATTTTCTTAATTAGTGATTGATGGGGGAGGGCTCAGCCCATTGTGGGTGGTTCCATCCCTGGGCTAGTGGCCCTGGGTCCTATAAGAAAGCAGCAGGAGCAAGCCACTAAGCAGCACCCCTCCGTGGCCTCTGCATCAGCTCCTGCCTCCAGGTTATTGCCCTGTTTGAGTTCCTGCCCTGGGTTCCTTCAATGACAGACTACAGTGGAGACGTGTAAGCCAAAGAAACCCTTTCCTCCCCAACTTGCTTTTTGGCCATAGTGTTTTATTGCATCGATAGAAACCCTGACTAAGACAGCTGTGAAGAGAGGCACTTGGTGGGGTGGAGGTGGGGGAGATCTTTCAAGGGAGAGTGAAGCACCAAGAGCCTCTGGTGGGAGAGAGGGCAA
This sequence comes from Peromyscus aztecus, assembly GCA_902168405.1. Classification (NCBI taxonomy): domain Eukaryota; kingdom Metazoa; phylum Chordata; class Mammalia; order Rodentia; family Cricetidae; genus Peromyscus; species Peromyscus aztecus. The sequence continues at coordinate 36,685 of CABHPQ010172182.1, read as the reverse complement.
CAGGAAGAGAACCCAGGAGACCCTAGGCACAAGAGTATGTATTTCCCTAGACTGGTAATTATTATGACCTAGAAGCAAGGGCAAAGATATGGTTTAGAGAAGGGCAGGAAAACCACTTAGCAGTTCATGCTCGGGACAAATCGTTCACCCTTGCTCGACTTGATTTTCCTTGACTGTGAAGCAAGAAGGCTGAATTAGCTCAGTTTTCAAAGTATACTACAGTAAATACCACATCCAATCCTCATGGCAGCATTTAGAGATAAAGTCACAGGTGAGACAGCAGTCTTTAAATATTTAGTTTAAATTAGACAGGTTTAGAGTTGTCTCCCACCATAATGCCACTCTACATGATGGAGGGTTTATTTGTTGAGAGAAGCTCTCACTATGTTCTCAGGCTGGTTTGAAGTGATCCTTTTGAATTAGCCTCTTGAAGGTTGGTATTACAGATATATAAAACTGAGTGGCTCCATCTTTGTTGGAGGTTTTATCCTCCGGGTCGGGCTGGGGAGTGAACTTAGAGTCTTGCACATTCTAGGTGGGTGCTTTACCCTTAGGCTACATCCCCAGCTATACTCAAGGTGGTGTGTGTGTGTGTGTGTGTGAGAGAGAGAGAGAGAGAGAGAGAGAGACAGACAGACAGACAGACAGACAGACAGATGGATACTTTATGTAGCCCTGGCTGTCCTGAAAGTTGCTATGTAGACCACAGAGATCCATCTGCCTCAGCCTCCCGAGTGCTAGGATTAATAACATGCACCACAGTGCCTGGCTTTTACTGAGTTGTGATATGCTTCCTGAAGTCAAGAGTGCTGCACCCACAGAATGGCTTGGCCTAGGGAGAAAGCGTTGTGGCTGACAGGAGAGATGAGGAGCCCCTAGAAGGAGATGATTTGATCAGGTTTTTTTTTTTTTTTTTTTTTCTAGCTCAAAATCTTAGAAGTCTAAATTGTTTGGTTCCAAGCTGGTACACACAAGCCTTCACAGAACTGAGGGGAGATAGATTCGGAAAATGAGGGTCAAGAGTCATCAGGCTTTCTGACTGCAGACATGAAGTTACATCTCAATGCTGGGACCTGACACTGTGTTCTCGCCCAAGAGATAACATTCCATCAAAAGGGGGCACCTCATCGGGTTGTGGTACCTATTTAATGAGGAAACACATGTTGGACTAGATGACTCAGACCCAGGTCTCAGGAAACAGGGCTGTCTATTCTCCAGTTGCGAAAGTAGACAGTCGAAGACATGTGACCAGGCTTGATGCGAAGGAAAGGTGAGATCCTAGCACTAATATGCTAAGTAGGAAGAAAAGTGGACTGTGATGCTGTAGTCTGAAGCTTCAGAGGTCTGGGAAGCCATTTTGGTGGTCTGTTTCCTCTTGTCTGCCACATGGAATATATCGGCTCCCCTGGGTCTGATGTCCTGGGAGACATGATGAATGAGCTGCAGTCAGGAGCCCTTCGTCTCCCATTTATCATCTCTTGGCGTGCTCAGAGGAGCCCTTGCTTTCCAACAGGTGAGCTGGATTAGATGGATTGTGTGTTGTCAAAACAGTAAGTAATGGCATGTTGTGGTCATTCTTTTGTGATGTAGAAGCAGGAAACATTTACGCATTTCAACTTAGATTAACAGCAAGCTCAGGAAATGGACATTTATGGTTCCTGATCCTTCCTCCCTACCTGTCATACTTGTTTTAAATTGCCACCCTAAAGTACCTTATGCAACTTTTAAATCTATATTCTTTTCACAAAGGTATTTGGAGAAAATAAACACAAAATTAGGTATTATTTTGCCTAAATAAATATGGTGGGCAGAGAGCTGTGAGATTATTTGGTTCTGTCTCAGATACTTCTCAATTGCTATGATAAAACACCATGACCAACTTACAGAAGAAAGAGTTTATTTTTGGGTTACAGTTCCAGAGGGATGAGAGACCTTCACTGTCACAGCAGGGGAACAATGGAGGCAGGCAGGCATGGCAGTGGGAGCAGCTGAGAGCTCCTGTCTTGAAAGGCAAGCAGGAAGCAGAGAGCAAACCAGAAATGGCAAAGAGCCTGTAAGCTCTCAAAACCCCTAGTGACATACTGCCTCTGACAAGGCCACACCTTCTAAGCCTGCCAAAAAAGTGCCATCTATTGGGGACCAAGTATTCAAATGCCTGAGACTATGGGGGACATCTATTCAAATAACACAGGTTCCTTGGACAGGTCTATGAAATGAGCTCCATTGGAAGAGTCGCTCTTTGGCAAAGAGTTAAAGAACCCAAACCCAGGCTTTGCACAGACTTGGGCATAGACTTTGGCGTTCAAAAAAAACTGGGTTTGAATTTGAGTTCTGCTTTTTGCTGTATTTGCAACACTGGACTTTTTGTTTTTTTTGCAAGAGCGTGTATGTGCATGTGCATGTGCGTGTGGTGTAGGTGCACATATATGTATGTGGAGGCCTGGCAATCATGCCAGGTGTCTTCTTTAATCAGTCTTCATACTGTACATCAAGGCAGGGTCTCTCCGGAAACCTGGAATTCACTGTTTTGGTTAGTCTGGCTAGCTGGCTTGTGCTGGAGATTCCTTGTCTCTGCTGCCACATCTACCTGGTTTTTATATCAGTTCTGAGGATCTGAACTCTGATGTTTAGACCATTGCACTTGCTTTACTTATTGAACTATCACAATACTTTTGAGCCTTCAATTTCCTGAAGTTGGAATGATAGAAGCTGCCTGGTAGAACTTCTTGGAATGTTGTATGTAAAGTATCTTCCAATTACAGATGCCTAATGAATGCTAGCTCCCATGAGGGCAGTGATGTCTGTGCAGGTAATGCAATATGTCTGGTTTTCTTAGAGCTATCTTACTCTATTGAATTGCTTCAACGTACTGCTATACATACCACAGCATGCATGTTTTGAGGGGAAGTTAACTTATTATAACACATAGAGTCATAAGATTCACAAATAACTTTATGAAGGAAGTTCTTGATAGCTATAAAAACACTTGAACACATCTATATCATGTAAACACAAGATCATTCTAGGTACCAGATAAGGGAGAGTGTATAGGAGGGTCCAACGGAGATTAAGCTGAGCTTATATTTTTCTCTGTCCAGAGGACCAGCAATAATTTTGGGTCCTGGAAGGTGGATCCTCTTGAAATGGACAGGTTGTAGCTGTCACCTACAGAGAACATTCTTGGAAGGGCACATTGCTTTTAAGTTATGAGCTTGACTTCTCTAAGAAGGGTACATGAGGCTCTGTATGAGGCAGGTCATTTCTTCACATTTCAGTAGTAATTTCCAGTTTCTACTTTGAATTTTTCTGTGTTTTTTTTTGGGGGGGGGGGGAGAATAGAAATTTTTAGAGGAGAATACAAAAAGCTCTAAACATAAAGGGAAAGTTAAGAATGCATATTCATAAAAGGACCCACATTTGAAAAGAGAAGCCATGGAGACACTGGCAATTCCTATAGTTGGCAGAGGGCTCCCTGTCTGAGTATGTGAAAATACCCCCTACAAACCCAGGCATGAGAGAAACAGGCAGTTGAAATGCAGGGGAAATTCAAATGACCAAAAACAATAGACAATATGCTAATTAGCAATCAGAAAAATAAACTGTAAAACACAATGAAACATCATTATGCATTTTCTACAAAGGCTAACACTAAATAGACTGACAATAACTGACAACATGGAGCAGAGCAAAATTTCAGACACAGTGGGAGGGAAGATGACTTGGTAAACTATTCACTGGAAGTTTATGCAATCATTAACATTGATGCTATACTTACCAGACTAATCAGCGACTCCAATCTGAAGTGTAGATTCAACTGAATATTCCTTACTATCTTTAATAGCTCTGAGCTGGGAACAGTCCAAATGCCCAAGTGAATGGAGGTGTACTTCCATACTGGCGCCCTAGGCCTCCATGAAAATTATCAACTGAAGTTACTTTGAGCATCATGGATGCCATTCATATACAAAGTATTAGCAAAAGAAGCTCAATATTATTATAATTACCTAAAGGAAAGGGGGTTTTAACTTTAGGTTTTTGAACATTTAAGCAGCAAAATCATGAAGAAAGGAAGCAATTATCATAAACACCGCCATCTGCTAGAGCTATCTTGTGCTGTTGGGACAGCTGATTACAGTGTCAAGACATACCTTGGTTACCAGTCTACAATCAGCGATAGATGGAATATTCACACAATAGAAACTAATAAGCTCTGCAAATTTAGGGGCTCCCTACTCCCTACAGAGTGTTTAAGCATGTCCTAGCATATCACTGTCTTAAGAGACATAGTACTGTTCTCTTTCGTGGCCAGGAGAAGATAGTTATTAGGGGTTACTACATTTGGGTCTTTTTAGATGCTGGAAATTATTAGCCTTATTAGCTGAAACCTTAGGTGCCTATAGACTTTTTGGTATGAGTTCTATACCAGAGTTGTCTGGTTTCTCAAAGAACTAAAGCACACGCAGTAAGACAAGAAAAAGATGACAGGAAAGGGAGAATCATCAGAAGTACTTCATGTGCTTGTTGCCCTGTAGCAGGGTCTTTGCAGGAGAGAATGGAACCAGTCTGTCAGGGGATTTGTGAAGTGGAAGATGCTGGACCAATTGTGAGGTGGCATTCCTGGGCTGAGCTGCGTGTTGAGAAGAGTCTGTGTGAATTGGGGAAGATAGGGGAAGGGCATGTGTACATGGCTCCACCTAGCACTGAGAGAAGGACTTGGCCCTTTGTAGAATACAGCAGTCTGTGCAGGGATCTGGACAAAAGTGGCAGGTTCCCAAGATGGACCAGAATCCTAGGACTGCGCAGGACTATCCTTCAATGGTGACACTGTGTGACAACAAGAGCAACAGCAGTAACAAGCAGATCTGACCTACATCTTTGTTTTTGTTTTTGTTTTTTGAGACAGTGTTTCTCTGTGTAGTCCTGGCTATCCTGGAACTCACTCTGAAGATCAGACTGACCTCAAACTCACAGAGACCCTCCTGCCTCTGCTGGGATTAAAGCTGTGTGCCATCACCTCCTGGCCTGAATTCCTTCTTGCCTCACATGAATGTGAGAGTAAGACTGCCCTTTTGGATTGGGTAGCTCCAAAAGGGAGTTTTAGAATAACTGACAGGGACAGAAGTTCTTCCAAAGTTCATTGAGAAATAAGTCATGTGACCCCCAAATATTACCTCCTAGTTCTCATATGAATTACCAAGATAAAATATATCTTTACACTGTAGAAACCTGGTGGTGGCCACATTAACCACATGATTACTTCTAGTGGGAACAGTTAACTTGGTGACCTCCTGGTGTGACATCAAAATGTGGAAGATATTTGTATGGTATTCTTATTGAGTAACCCTACTTTTCCTTCCTCCCTTCCTCCCTCCCTTCCCTTCTTTCTTTTTTTGTGTGCCCAGCTTTGAACACAAAGTTTTATGTATGCTACACATGCACTCTACCACTGAGTAATAGCCCCATTTTTGTCAAATATGTTTAACCAGAGTGTGATGTTTATAGGACATATAGAGACTAGAAGAACATGACCCAAGACAATGGGAAACAACCACATGGGTTCAGAATGTGGGACAGTCAACAAGACAGTTGGCCTGCAGTCTTTGGAAATTCAATTTCATGAGAATTAAGAGTGTGCTGTGGGAGCAGCTGCTGTCTGAAAGGCCAAAGAACTGTGACAATCAAATGTACTGGCTTAGAAAATAAAAATAGTCACAAAAGTGAATTTGGAAATAATTGTGGATTTTGACTTGGACCAGATGTTAGATGACATTAGGATCATTGTTGCTTCCTTATGCATGATAACATTTCAGCAACCATAGAGGGGAGGGATCATTATTCTTGGGAGATATGTTCAAGTCTACAGAAGTGAAGTGCTTTGATTAATATGGCATCAGAAGGAAGTTTATATAGAGGTAGAAGAAGCAAACTCCAAAATGTTAACAATTGTTGTAAATATGGAGGATGTATAGATGTTCATTTTCTTATTCTTTCTGTGTTTATGTGTGATCAACAATTTCATAATTAGGAAATAGAGAGGCTGGAGAGAAAGCCCAGCTGTTAAGCGCACTGGCTGCTCTTCCAGAGGACCTGGGTTTGAGTCCCAGCACCCACAAGGCAGCTCACAACCATCTGTGACTCCAGTTCCAAGGGATCTGACACACTCTCCTGTACTCCCTGGGCACCATGTGCAAGCATGATGCACAGACATATATGCAGGCAAAATACCCATACCTATACAAATAAAAGAAATAGAGGGAGCAGGACGATTCCAGGGGAGTCAAAGAATCCCTGGAAAAACCAAGAGAGGTGACAATTGTGCACATGGATCAGCAGTATGTGATCACATGAATTCTGTTCACGGAGAGCACCCATTGTGACAGAGAGCAATGTGTCAACCCCACAGAGCCGTGATAGGCAAGGCTGCTTGCTTTCAAAGGGTGGCTGGTGTTCCTGTTAGCAGCCAGTCTCTTCAGCGCCAGACAGATTTCTAGAGGATCTGAGGTGACTACTGTGCTCTCATTTGCGGGCATGCCTTTCTCTTGCAGCCGCTATTTTCCAGGAGACCTAGAAGGTGCAGACTGTTCCCCTGTCTGCATTAGGAACAGCTTGACTTGCTTAATTCAGGGTCTGACTGTCTCGACTTGGATGCGTTTGTTAGCAGCTGCAGAGAGCGGAGGATGATGGGTGTGTGCCTGCTGCTTGTGGTACCGCTGCAGACAGCTGTCAGCTGGGTCTCCTCTGCAAACAGAGGCTCCAGGTGACTGTGTACTTTCCACTTGACAGCCTGCATGGGGTCCTGTTGGGTCTTAACCTGGGCTTCCCAGAGCCTTCTCTTGGTGACAGTGGATGAGCTTTAGCTATTCTGTGATCCTCTTTAAATAGTTGTACAAATCTTAGCTCCCCTGACTCCCTAAATGTTCATAGCTCTTAGCACATCACAGTAAATGGTTGTAAATCAAGAAATTAAGGAACCACAGGCCTAGTCTAACCTGCAAACCTCTGTGGCAGACAGAGGAATTGAGAGAATGTGTTAGGAAAGACATCAGGTTGGTTTTGGGAATTTTTTGACATGCCCATATAACGTGATGGAGCTGACCTGCTTTTCGTCCACTGCAGACTGAGCTAATGGCCCGGCAAAATTGATTGAATAAAACTGAACCACAGGAGCTTCCACTGTGAGCATAGAAGCCCAGAGAGCAGAGACAAGTCTGGTTGAAAGCCTACTACAGGAAACTGAGGACCAGCGCTTCCTGTCTCTAGAAGCCTGTGACAGCAGGCTACACCAGTTCTCTTCTTTTGCTTGGGCTATATATAAGGAATATATATAACTCTAAGGAAAAGAAGTTACTGAAAGGATCTGTGAGGTTAGCCATAGTGGCTCATGTCTGTAATCTCAGCGCTTAGAGAACATGGGCAGAACAATTACTGTAAGTTTGGGGGCCAGCTGGAGTTACGGAATGAGACCCCGACTCAAAAACAGTGAAAAAGAAACAAAATAAAACAGCATTTTGTGTGCATGTCTGTGTGTGTTAATATACTCCATTCCTTCACCACTCTCCTCTCTGCCTAGTCCACATATGTTCTGCTTAGCAAAACAGGTGCCTTGGTAGGACTGACCCAAGGGACACTAGGGATCAGTTTTCTTTGTGAAACAGGGAAACCACTTTAGGGAATGGGGCATGGTTGTGTTCACTACCAAGGTAAGCAGGTGTGGTGGTGCATACCTTTAATTCTGGCAGAGGCAGGTGGATCTCTGGGAGTTTGAGGCCAGCCTGGGCTACCTAGGGAGTTCCAGGACAGCCAGGGCTATGTAGACAGACCCTGTCTCAAAAAAAAATAAATAAAATAAAAAAATAAAAAAAATAAGCAAGGTAAAACAGACCAAAGTTCTTAAAGTAAACCTAAGTTTGAGGGGTGAGGGTGAGGGCAGAGATAACCATAAGCAAGAACAATGTAATTTAGATCATATTGGGAAGGCATCTGGGTGCTGTAGAGAAGGACCCACTGGGTTCCTAGGCTGCCTCTCCTACAAGGTGGGATGACTCTGGGTTGTGTGGCTTGCTGCTCTCAATCTCCAGACTCTCAGTCAGCTGCTCATGAGCATCCAGTGACATGGGGGCCTTCCACTGAGATGCTCCTATAGCTTCTTCCCATGGCCAAGTTAGCTTTCATGGCACGCCTGAGATGCCCCAGAGGGGCAACTGTTGCATGTTTTACATTGTCTGCTGCTATTAGAGTAGAGGCTCACAGAGGACTTATTCAGACATATCACACAGGGAAGAATACCTTGGTGACTAAAGCACTCTTGGCCACGGTGACAACACACAATTGCCTTCTCTAGATATTTAGGCTCACCTTTGAGACTTAAGACCTTGGCGTCATCTTTAGTTTTTTCCCCTTTTCCTGGTTAGTGCCTCTTCTCACTCTATGATGTCCACCCAGAAGATTCTCCCGTATTTAGCACACTCTGTAGCCCTTTTATCTCACTGGTGAGTCCTGTCTGTTTCCCACATTAGCTTTTCTATTGTTTGTCTTTTGTGTCATCTTTAGCTCTAGCCCAGATTTTCTGGACCTGTCTTTTTTTTACTTACTGCACGTTGGTGTGTACTCCAGCCCCAGCGAGTCCCTCACCGCTTTCTGGAGTCTACTGCATCTTCACGCTGTTAGGACTTTTGAAAAAACCAGGTTATGCCTTTTTCGTTGAAATCCCCCCCCCACCTTGACATTCCACCCTTTCTTCCCAATTGAGGTATTTGAGTTCAAATCTCACCCTTCCTGGGAAACCCACCCTGGTTCCTCCAACTTGCCTCTGTATCCACTGCAAATTTGAATGTACATTAAAAGCATACGCTACACTCAAGGGGGAACTTGTTTATGTTATTTATTTATGGTGCTTAGCAAAATCAGGTTCATATAGTGACATGTGTTATTGCTACTCAGTGGGGAATTTGCTCAAGACCTGAGCTGAAATATGCATTCATTTTTTCATTAATTCCATGACAGGCCCTCAGCTGGGTCCTGAGAATGTGCCCAGGGTCTCTAAGGACTGGCTTGAGAGGGATGAGGGACAAAGGAACTTAGCAGTTGAATAAAGAAGTAAGGCCTGAAGTCTGGGAAGCAAGGAAAGATCATTGGGGTAGGTTACAGAATGCTCCACAGAAGTAGAGATGGCTGAGCTGTAAGGGCGTATATAGTCTTATTTTTATAATTCTAAGATACTCTTTTCTTTTTCCACATCTCAAAGTCAGGATATATTTTTGACCAATGTATACATTTAATATACCAATTTTTCTCTCTGACCCCCCAAGCTTGGACATGTAGGCACCACCACAGCCAGCTCCGATACCATATATCTTAACAGTACTCAGGAGGCTGAGGCAAGAGGGTCATGAGTTTGAGGCCAGCCTGGGCTGGAACATATCACAGAGACCAAAAAAAAAAAAAATGTGCAATAGTAAGATTTTGGAGGCTGCACGATATAGCTTCACTTGAAAAAAAATGCTGGGTGTGGGGTTGCCGTGTGTTCATTCCCAACTGCTGCTTTGAGAAATCATCACGATGCTCTCCCATAGTTCTGCAGGCCGTAAATTCAAGTGTATCTTAAGGACCTGAAACCAAGATGGCAGCAGGTCTGATTCTTTCTAGGGACTCTTGGGGAGGAGTCTAGTCCTTGTCCTTTCCAGCTTCTAAAGGCCTCCTGCATTCCTGGGCTTCAGGCCCCTTCTCCCAGTTTGCTTCTGTTGTCCTTGGCCTTCTGACTCTGACTCCCCTCCTTCCAATCAGATCCACATGTATAAACCGGGATCGTTCCCCCATCTCCGGATACTCACCCTGGCAAAACAAGCTAATAGCCACAGGTTCTGGGGATTAGAACAAAGGTATCTTTGGGGACATAATTCAGTGTATGACAGAAGTATTTATTTTAAGGATCCTGATATGTTTTTAGAGCCTGAATGTGGGATTATAGCTACATCTCAGGAAGAATCTAGAATCTTTTTGGTTCCTACATCTGCTCCTGTCTTCGGGACTATATTCTTCTCTCTTGTTCTTGGCAGACTGATTCCCTCGGCAACGCAGCCGACCTGCAGGGGCATGACCGCAGGCAGCCCAAGGGTCTGGGCTGCCCTTATTACCCAACTTGCCCCTTGGTACCATCTCTAGTCCGATTGCCAAAAGAAGAACTAACTGATACTTTGATTACTACGACTATCATCATCATTATTGTCTTTTGATCTCACAGTGTAACCCAAACTGACCTTGGACAATCTTCCTGCCTCTTCTTCCCAAGGGCTGGGGTCACAGATTTGCACCACCACGGCTAGCTGATTGGTAATCCTAGATCAACCCTCTCAAGCCAAGAACGCAGCAGCAGCCTAAGGTAGAGCTTCAGCCAGAGTGTAGAGCTGTTTGTTCTCCATGGCACAAATGCTACCGGGAAGCAGGCATTCGAGGCAAAGGCCTTGGGCATGCATTTAAGCATAGTTCTCTACTGAGAAAGACATAGCTCACCAGAGAGTTGAGCGAGAGGGTGCTGTTTCAGATAAAGGGGAGTGGTCAGTGTTGGTCAAACAGTAGGGATTCAGGGAACGTTTATAAAACTGAGTTGTGAGGCTTCCTTTCACTTTTGCCTGCAAAGGAGTCCTTCAACACATCCCGCTCTCCCTCCCTCCTCCACTAGCCACACTGTCATGTGCTACATGCTCTGTCTAGAATTCTTTAGTCCCTTTCTTCCTGTCACAGAATAAAGTCCAAACTCTAGCCTGACATGGATGTATGGAATGATGAATCTCCTTTCCTCTACCCAGGACAGAATAATAACGCCAACATCATGGAAGTGTAGAAAGGATTGAGTGAATTGAAAGGGCACTGTACTCAACAGCGCCTCTCGGTGGTGAGTCCTCCAAACAGGGCAGGTTGGCTTCCTACTGCTCCTGAGGAATCTGTCACAGTCTTTTTCATGGTGGAGTCTTCTTTTACCTGGGACTCTAGCCTTGCGAATACCTGACTCTATCTTGTCTTTAGTCTTCCTTATTTCTTTAGGTTCTGCCAGGCTAGAGGGCTTGTTTTTTCCTCTTAATTCTGAAGACTTTCTAGTCCTGTTCTACAGTCTCAGAATAGGTTATGTAGTCGAATTCCCTACCTAAATGTGGGAAACCATCCACGCACTGCCTTCCCGGGGGCCATTAGCTTCTACTTGAGCGCTTTGAATGCTGATGAGCCATACTTAGCCTGCTTGTTCCCATTTTTTTCAACAGCTCTAATTAAATAATGAAAACATGCAATTATCTTTTTAGTCATGACTGTCTTGCCTTTTTAATAAAAATTTCAGTTCTTTCACAGGAACAAAGTAACTGCTCAAAAGGCATTGATTATATTTATGCCTTAAATTATAATTTCATGACATTAGTAGTTAAACCATTTCTCCCATTTTCTTCTAACTATATCAGTTGTTGGAGGAGATGGCTTGCATTGGAAGCCTCATGATTATTGGATGATGCCTATAGTGAACTTTAACACAAAGACAGTAGAGAAAATCCTCCCGACTGAAGCTGAAGCTGATGCCTCTTGGTATGCCATCCAACTCTGCTTAGGTCACTTTCTCTCTCTCTCTCTCTCTCTCTCTCTCTCTCTCTCTGTGTGTGTGTGTGTGTGTGGCAGTCTCTCTGTGTAGCCCTGGCTTCCTGGAACTATGTAGACCAGGCTGGCCTCAAATTCACAGAGACCCACCTGCCTCTGCTTCCTGAGTGCTGGAATTAAAGGTGTGTGCCACCACACTCAACTTTAGGTCACTTTTGATTCTTACACATTTGAATTTTCAAAAGGAAAAGCTATATTATAAAACATTTACTATGGTTTGAGGCATCTCTCCAGTATTTTCATGACTCATGTGCAAATATACCCACATCTGTATGTCTGATTTGGATTTTACATAAACTGGGATCAAACCATATATTCTCTTTATTATTATTATTTTTGTGTGTGGGAAACTTGGGAATGAACACAGAACCTTGTACATACTAGTCAAGGGCTCTACCACTGAGTTATCACTCTACCACATATCTAGCACCTATTATTATTGTTGTTGTTATCATCATCATTATGGTGGTTTATTTTATTTATTTATTTTTTAAGATCAGGCATTACTATATGGCTCTGGCTGCCAGAAACACTCTGTGTAGACCCATTTGTCCTCAGACTCACAGAGATCCACCTGATTCTGCCTTATGAGTGCTGAGATAAAGGCATGTACCATCATGCCTGGCATCATCCCTTAAGACAATTGTCTAAGCTGGCCTCACATTTGTGGTAATCCTTCTGCCTCAGCCTTCCAAGTTCTGGGATTCCTAGTATGAGCCACACAGTTTTGAAATGGGGTCTTACTTAATCACTTAGGATGGCCTCAAACTCACTATTAGCTCCTTTAAAATGATTTATTTCTTACTGTTTGTGTGTACGGTATATGCGAGAATGTGGGTATTTATGTACCCTGGCATATATGTGGAGGTTGGAGGCACACTTTCAGGAGTTGGCTATCTCCTTCTGCCTGTATGTGGTTCTGGGGATTGAACTGAGGTTGTCAAGTTTGTGTGGTAAGCCTGCTGAGCCATCTCAATGTCTCTGTATTGTCTTTTAAAAAGACAACATAATAATAATGTATTTTCACATGAAGACATAAAACTTGAAAAATGTTAATAACTTCATGGTTGGCATTACTAATTTATCATTTTTTTCCTTTTGGGTAACCCATATATTGTTTTAGACTGATTCTTGAATTCTGATTTCTTTACCTTGAAAGACATGAGAAAGATTGATGACCTCTATAAACCTATGTACAAATTCACTCACCATTACCATCTGATTTTGTTCTTCCCCCAAGTCCATATGTGGATGTCCTAGCCCTGAACACTTCAGATATGACCTTATTAGAAAAACAAAAAAGATTGCTGTGGGTGGAATTGGTCAAGGTGCAGGGTGGTGGTGGTGGTGCTAATATAATAGGATTTGTCTTCTTGTGAAAAGGAGAGATTTGGAGACAATACATGGGGAGAACATCAGATGACACAAAGGCAGAGCCCAGGGTGAAGCTTCTGTAAGCCAAGGAGTGTCAGTGAATGTCAGCAAACACCCAAAGCAAGCAAGACCACAGGGAAGAGTCTCTCTCAGGTCCTTTGAAGGGTACAAACTTATGGACATTTTTACTTTAGACTCAAAAATCTCCAGAAATTTGAGATGATGAATTTCTGTTGTTTAAGTTTCCAAGTTTATGCTCCTTTGTTAAGAAAGTTCTAGAAAACTAATGCATCTAACTTTAAAAAAAATGAGTGCTTAATATTTGAGGCAGAAAATATTAGAGCAATATTCTGATTTCAACTGACAGCCTTTCTAAGACAACTGGGTACCACTAGTCTCTAGCCCAACAATATATTAAAAGATTATGACTATGATATAGCCCACAGCTTTAAGGAAATGGCTTGAGATATAACATAGTGATGAGCTGAATATTTGGGTAAAAGTCAAATAACCAGTGATTTAGAAAGGTAAAAAAAAATACTAAACATTCCAGTGATAAGGATGTGGTTATCAAAGACCTTCCTTATATGGTAGACCAGTTTTTCTGGCTTTCAATTAAGTGAGGTAACATGAACAAAAAGTAATGATAATTATTTCTACAGAATTTATTCTTCTCACTTGCATCAGTATCTCATTCAAGGAAGACTCATGCTGGTCTATATTTGAGATTTTCCAGGGTATTTTATTGAATGCCATGTGTGTTATGGTAGTTATATGAGTTCAAAATCATAACGAGTTGCTTTCAGAAAATGGTGTCAACCATTCCATTACAAAGTATTTGAGTAGGCAGGGCTCAGTCCAATGTATCCCTACCCCTACCAGGAGAACATTTCTTCTCCTGAGCCATAGAGCATTCACTCCTTTAAATCTCTAGGATTGTTTTTTTCATGCTTTATTCTTTGGGCAACTAAATGATAATGACATGACCCATCTCTCATGACAGCTGTATGTAAAGCCTCACAAGAATAGAAACTTTATTTACTTTATTCATCTTGGTATCTTTTTGGGTACAAATTATTTTTCATAAAAGGAATAACTAGGTACAATAGTATGCACTTGTAGTCTTAGCTAACTAGAAGGCCGAGGTAGGAGGATCACTCAAGTCCAGGAGTTCTAAGTCAGCCTGTGTAACAAAGTGAAGCACTGTCTAATGAATGAGTATATATTTTTAAATTTCTCTTCCTATGCTTTTAAAAATTAATTTAACATTTATAAAGGCAAGGGCTATTGCTGGTCCTTCTTAATGGGATCTACAGCTAGAGCTGTAAAACCAATCTAATGAAACATTTTCATAATATACTTTAAATGGGATAATGAAGTCATAATCTTTCTACAGTTTTAGCACAAAGACTAGTTCTTCTTTTCTTTGTCCCCCCCAAACAAGTTGCTACCCTGAGTCTTTTCTATTTCAATATTCTAAACTTGCCCCTACTTCCTTAATTCCTTTAGTACTGAAGTTCCAGTGCCTATGGGGCCTTCCAGGAAATTCCAACAAGTGAAGGAAATCAGGTAAGAGACAATAGGGAGAGGTGGGGGACTGGTGGAGTATTGGAGTATCTGGACTCCCATTGAAGTGATATGGTATACCATTTGGCTCAGTTGTGTGGGATATGGTAAGTCTATTATAACTTATGGCCAGATTTTCATGTTTCTTAGGAGGTACCAGAAATATAGAATTATATGTGATATCTGTCAATTTGAAAATGTTTCAAATTGAAAAAAAATAAAACACCACATTAGCCTATAATATCCATTCTTTGCTGGTGAACACACCTTATAGTTTAACAGTTTGTAACTTCTATTTTTCCAAAATGGGTAGTTCCTGGAGCTCTGGGCAATGATTCCCTAGGAACCACCAGGGACTTTAGCATGAGAATGGTGGAGAGCAGACTGAGACACATAAACGCACAAGGAAGTCTGAGTCATGTTTTAAACTATTTGTATTTTTTTTATTGCAAAACATTTGTTACAGAAATTCCAGAAAGTTCTTTGCCTGTAGAATCTGCCAACTTCTGCTTCAAATTATATATCTAAACAGACAAGCTCAAAGTGCATTGTGAATCCAGTAACAGACCATTAAAAAAGAACAATGCCTCTAGATTTATATATATATATTCATAGTGTCAGTAGATATGCAAACCTCTTTCTATCATACATGAAAGAAGGAAAAGATGTATATATATTTAGTAAACCCAATTTCAAAATCATCGTATTTATAGGAATTCATTTAAAAATGGTATCTGAATAATTTCCCCCATTATAAACTATGGTTAGAGCATTTACAAGTGAGAGCCTAAATGCTATGTTATGAAATGGCTATGAGTATAGTGTACTGACTACACGGACTGTCTTACACAGTGGTAGCAGCAATAGAAACTCAGTTCAGATGCTCCAGTGACAGGAAGCAGGTAAGTCTTCACAGGCTACAGGATCCTTTCTCATAGTCTCCCTCATGCTGATCCTGTGTTTGGATCCAGTCAAACATGCTAATCAACATACATGGAAGTCATCCAGGAGTCACCCCGAATAGGGTGAGCTGCTTCTCCCAACTCAGAGTTCTTGAGTGTATTTGATGTGTTTGCTCTCTATGTGAGAATCATAAATCAGACCATTCTTGGCTCCAAATCAGAGGCCCCCAAACATGGCCATTGGGAATTCTGCTGGCACATACCTATGTGGCTAGTACAGTGGCTGAAAACCCGAATTTGAATCTTTCTGTGGGATGGATATATTTTCATGCTCTTGCATTGTCTTTCCTAGGCCTATTCCTTTGCATTCTAGATCTGGGTCTTGCATTGAGTTTGTAATCCCTTCATAGAGAGAGAGGCAGGGGACTGGATAAAGATGTAGAGGGCCTTTCAGGATTCAGACAGGCAATTCAGAATTGGACATGACAGGTGCTACAGCAGCCACGTTAGGAACTTGGTTGGAGGGAGGAGGCGAAGTCAACTGGAAGATCAGACCTGGGTCAAATTCAGAACATCTGGCTTTTTCCATGTAGCTGATGTTTGAGATTACTGTTTTGGGGTCCATAGGGAGATAATGGATGAGTCTGTTGGTCTCACACACATGGAAAATAAAGGGGGGGGGGAAGGTAGCTTTAGACTAAGGAAAAAAAAAAAGAAAAAAAAAAGCTGTGCCCACAGGGTCTCACCCTGTGCCTCACATTCTTCAGCAATCCTAAAGGGCTGGAGCCATAGCTGGCACTAATGTCCCTCACAGTCTATGGGCATCTACATAGATGTCCATCCGTTCACTTTCCAGCCCCCAGTACCCATGCGGGGATCATGTGCTGAAGGTGACCAGTTATTCCAGGAAAATTAGGAAAGGAATCACCTCTTTTGATTAATCTGGATGATCTGGTTACCTGCACCCCCTCTTAGATGACACACAGAAATCAGTACATCTTGATTTTATTAGGGGTGATCAGTGCAGGGAGGTCACGAGAGCAAAGGCCACACTAACACTCTCCGAAATTAATTTGAAAAAGAAAAGTGTTCTTCTTTAATCAGAACCAACCCCCTCTTTTATTGACTCTAATCTCAGAGACAAGATGCTTGACTCGTAGACACCAGAGACAACACAGGGCAAAGCTGGTGGAGAGGAAAGATTTCCCTACTCATTTGGGGAGCATTTAGACTGTGCAAGTTGGAACCATCCCTTTCCAGATGTTGAACGGCTTCTAACAATGGAACAGTGACTTCTTTAAAGAGAAACTCTTTGGAGTCACCTGGTGCTTCATCAAACAATCACCCCGTTCCCACCTCTGGGCCCAGCTCACCCACAGGGTGTGAAAGCCACAGGACAAGAAGGGAGGTCTCATCCATTACCACGGGACCATCCACTCATAGCGATCTGTGCCTTTCTGTCCTGTCATCGTGGACCTTTGGCTTTCATCTCTGGTTTAGCAATTTGCACCCAGGAAGCCCTAAAGAATCCAAGATGTGTCTTTTGTGTATCACAGATGCTCCCACACTTGGACCTCGGGACTCCAGAGTGGTGCTGGCTTGCCGTCTCTGGGTCCCCTAGCTATTGCAACTTGCAGTTGATACCTTATTTCATATTATTCGTTCAGAGCTTCACCAGCTTGAAAGAAGAAACCCTTGATTACTTAGTTTTAATTTTTGAAACCTGAACGTAGTCCCAGTTTAAGAAGCCCAACAATTGGAGCGGGTCCCTAACTGGCTTAAGCATTGCAGCAGACAAGAGTAAAATGTTAAGTGCACTAAAAAAAAAAAAAAAAAGTCAAAAGAAATGCATAAAGCACAGCGTGCATTGTGCTGACACAAAATGAAGACAGGGTTTGGAGAGGGATTACTTCAGTCAAGTCAAATTGTTATTGTAAAGATTAGTGAGTTGAATGCAGTATCTAGGCCAAGTATACGGCCACCTAAACATTAAACATTAGCATCACTTTTTCTAGAACAGACTGTGCTACGGAATGAACGTATTTATAAAATACTGTACACTGCTTCCACGTGGGGTCAGCAGACGTAAACAAGCAGCTAATTCAACTGGAGTTTAAAATATTTAAGTTCATTTGCTATATAGTATTTTGCATAACATGCCAGCTTGTCAGAACCATACCGTGCCTCTCACAGCTAGCGGGACCTGGTAGAGGATGCACATCAGCTTACACAAATATTTTACAGTGGTCTGAGGCGTGTGAACAACATAATGAAGACCAGGAACAAAAATGCCCATTATCGGAGGCTGCTAAATAACATGGAAATGGGAACATACTCAGTCCTTACCACATGTGCTTCTTTATTGAATGTTACAGATTTTATAAATGAGTATAAAGCTGTCCTGTGACGTTCATTAATACAACCACATGCTACAACTATGCTGGGTTAAACACAGGTTACAGATAGATTTACATGTGTTTTATGATACAGCATTGCCCAACATGTCACATGGCATAGCCTATAGATATAGCATGATGGATAACTGGATAATATTATCTTTAAAGAAGTCAAACAGCCCAAACATCCAGGAAGATTAGACTGTACAGCTGCAGAAAGAAGAAACGTACTATCCAGTGATCTACCATAATGTTATCTATAGAAACCAGATTTTTAAAATACATTTGTAACATTCAGAAGAAACACATTTTGTGTTTTCACAAGTACAACCCCCCCCATTTCATTATTCTGGTATAGGTATATATGTATATATATATTTTTTTAAAGGGGGAACTTTCAAAGTGCTAAATAATATCTGGCCCTGGAAGCTTCAATTTAAAGAAACACCCAGTTCTATAAAGTGCCACACTCTGACTGCCCTCCTTTTGGCTTTCAGAAACACAAACCGGCCATGACAATTATCCTCTTACTTTCTAGCACTCCATTCAAATCTATCAGTTTCTAACTGTAAATATAAAATATGGCCATTTTTATAAAACATCCTTAACTCCTTTCCCAAAAGGAACAAGCAAGCAATTTAGAACAAATCATTACACATCACAGTATATAAAAATTGGCACCTATGAAGCAGACGATTGAATAAGCTATCTCTTTCTTGAGCCCTCTATGACTTTATTTATGTATGGTCTTCAGTGACTGGCTGCTCATGAGTTGCTTAATTCACAAGGCAGGTCATTCAGGTCCCTTCAGTCAGGGACATGGTAGGACAAATGAGCTGAACACAAGCTGTCCGTACAAGGCCACGGAATCAATGCCACTGTTGTGCAGAGAACCCAGAAATGGAAGGAGATGGGACTGGAAATAACACACACGCATGTGCACAGGAAGGAGATGGCTTATGAGACCTACACAGTTTGCGTCTTAAGTTGTTTACATTTGACTTAGAGATTTCACACACTTCACCAAGGATGCTAGCACTTAATTTTCATGCAGAACAAAAGCTCAGGACTGTTAAGTGTTTCCTTTCCCAGGTCATGGTCTTTCTCTCAGGTGATCACAACAAACAGAAACACTCAGACTTGTCCTTTCTGTCCCTTGCTTCCAATGAGGTCCCAAGCCAGGCCCCACAGTGCTTGGTACCCTGCTCTATGGTCAAAGATGATGATTTCATTTCCTTGGGCTCCCCTGTGGATTCCCTCGGAGAGTCTTTGCCTTTGAGAATGCTTGCTACTCAAAGTCATGAAAATGTTAGGGCACAACACCATCCAGCTAAGCAACCGTATCTAATCTAAGGAACAGAAATGCTGAGACTTGGCATTCCAGAGATTCACAGGGAAATGGTCTAGAAGTGTATCGTGCCTGTTCCCATTTGACTGATGATAAACATGGTCTCTGTTCTCATCAGTCACTGGAACCAGGGGATTCGTGAACCCCTTAAAGTTACATTGTAGCTTCACATGGATGTGAATTTGGGGGGTGGGAGGGCTCGGGGTTTCCGTGAGGTTCTCACAGGGGTTCATGGCTCGAGGAAGCTCAGAGTTAAATGATTTACTCCCAGGTTCAACACATGTATGCTTGGAGGGAGATCAATGAGGTCGTGTCTCTAGCCCAGTTATCAATGAAGAGGTTGGGTGTTCAATGAAGAGGTTGGGTGTTACCTAAATACCCAGGATGAAAACCGATTCTTCATGTATGGTAGCTTGCTACTGTTTTCAGCTGAAAAGCTTGTTTCTTTAAAAAAAATATTTAAAGGCTAGAGGTTTTGTGAGGGATTGACTTGATTCCACTAAATGAGATACCGCTACAGTTAAAAGAACCAGGGAGTATCTGGGGCCAGGGACATGAAATCATGTTTCTGTTTTCTCTCTCTCTCCTTCCCGTCCTCCTCCTCCTCCTCTTTTTCCCCTCCCCACTGGGGATGGAACACAGGGCCATGAGTATGCTAAGCAAGTGCTGTGCCACTGAGCCCCATCCCTAGCTCAAAGAAAATTCCTTTTTACAATCTTTTCTTTCCTTTTTTTGTGTGACGGGGGTCTCATGTAGTCCAGATTGGCCTTGAACTTGATGTGTAGCAGAGACTGACTCTGAATTCCTCATCCTCCTGCCTCTTCTCTCCAAGTGCTGGGATCACAGGTGTGCATCACCACTACTCCTGTCTCCAAGTCATTTTTCTTAAAGACTTGATTATTTTAAAATGTTCAATGATCCAAATAGGAATCCAAAGTTTTGTGGTCAAGATTTCTTTACCCCACTTTCAATCCAGATTCTAATCTAGAAACTTTGATTCTAGAAAATTCTAGACTGTATAATACAAACTGGCTTGGAATCACACATCTATTCAGATTGTATTTGGTGGCAGTAGCTTCGTGTTGGAGAAACCAGAGTGAAAGGTGTCACAACAGTGGGGTGCTTCAAACAGGAGGCGGCAGAGGGCAGGGGTGAGCCATTTTGACAGTTCTTGTTCAATGTAAGGAAAGAGTAAAATGACAGAGATTTTCTGAAAATTATAATTTCAACAGTAGGTCCAATAGCACAATGAGCTTTTCCCAGTGAAACTTCTTGGATATTAAAAAATAATCTTGGTTATACCTTCAGGTGACAGGAAGTCAAAGTCTCTTAAGAAATCTCTCTGTGTCTGTTTATTACTGTATATAAACATGTGTCTGTGTATATGGATGTATACATAAGCAGCATAAACTATAGAACTCTGTATATGGTATGTTTGCTTTCTATTTTGGCCTACTGTATCTTTTTTATAGAAACATATTCATGGTCTGCTTGCAACTGATGGCTTTGGGTTGATGTCAAGCCCCTAGCCAAGTCTAAGGTTATTTATGGTTTTTAAACTTCCTTAAAAGTACTTTGGAGCTGGGTGGTGGTGGCGCAAGCCTTTAATCCCAGCACTAGGGAGGCAGAGGCAGGCAGATCTCTGTGAGTTCAAGGCCAGCCGGGTCTACAAATTGAGCTGTTATACAGAGAAACCCTGTCTCAAAAACAAAACAAAACAAAGTACTTTGGAACATTTCCATAAAAAAGATACCAGCCCTTGAAAAAATCCGATTAAATTTATGCTGAGCCCAGATTAGATGACTAAATTCTAGGTATGAAAATATCCACATAGAACCATGTGTTCAAATACAAAACGGTCACGTGATGAGTGGTGTGGAAGTTTGGCAGTTACATCTTGGAGGTGTTTGGAGGACATTGTGGAGACATGCAAATGATGAAGGCCACACAGCAGCATCACACACTATGAATGGTGAGACTATAACAATATCCCACGTGGCAACTTAATGTTAGTTCTTCCCACTGTTTTTTTTCTTAAAGTTCAATATTACATATTTGATGAGTGAATTCATTGATGACAGGTGAGATACAAAATAACTTAAAAATATAAAATTATCTAATTACATTCATCCTGAGCTTGCTTGACTATATACTTGATTGCCCATGGTATATTATAAATCATACGACTTTTGCTGTTAGCATCAATTCTTCTTTCATTTCGATTGCAAGACAAAAAGAAAAAAAAAAGGCATTTCTGTTCCCTTATTTTCTTCTAAAGAGATAAACAGTTGTGGCACCAGAAGTGAATATATAAGAGACAGGTGAACTGTATATATGACTGTTACCTTGTTTTTCTTTATAATGACCAATTACAGAAGTGTTGGCATGAGAAGGATGTGGGACGTTAGGTAGAACTGCTTGCTGCCGGCTTATACTGAATAAAAAGGATGTTCTTCATCAGTCACCAGTGATGGAACCAATGTGAAAAGAAAACAGAATTGAAGTTTAGAATATCTCATCTTGGATGCTGGCTCTTTTATCTCACTTTGCAATTTAGCCCTGTTGCCTCAACTCTCGATAACAGGGCAGAAGTCCCATGATGCCTGCTGGCATGGAGAGCGCTTGAGCCCATCAGAGCTCATGGCTTTCTGTGGTGCCTGGTTACACACATTCATCTCTAGCCCCTTTCTGTTCTCTTTTCCCCTCCCTTCCCAACAAGTGTGAACATGCCTTAACACCCCGTGTTTGGCACTGGGCCAGATGGAATGCTTGCTTGACCTGTGGCCCAGAGGTTACCTTTGAGTTAACATCTCCCAAGGCATTGTTTTGCTCAGCTAAGGGTAAAGCAGATATAACTCAAGGAAGGGGGAACAAGGTGGACATGGGGAGAATTTTAGTGCTGGATTCTCGAGCCTCCTGCAACACATGGTAAGAAGGTTTAGTTGTGCTTGCTTTCAAAGCTGTGAAAAGCTGATGTTCTAGACAGTCTCCTCATGGATAGGCTATCCCCTCGGCCCTCTGGCTTGGAGGACTTACTTCTCTGGAAGGGATTTCGTAGGCTTGAGGTGTTCCTCTGTCTATCAAGCTTGTCACTGATGGAGAAGCTCTTCTTGGTATGTGCATATGGCACACTTGGCTCCTCTGCCGAGTAGCTGTTGGCGCGCTCTATCTTGGGAACTGTGATGTTGTTGGATAGGGTTCTGTCTGCATTTTCAGCCTCCTGAGAGGAGATCGGATTGGCAGCTCTCCGGCCTCTGGCCTCATTCTCCTCACTGTCAGAGCTAGGATGGCTCAGCTCTGCTTCTCGCTCAGGGTGGCAACAAGATAAGTCCTCTACTTTGTCTCCGAGACCTCCAGGGAAGGTGGCTCTGTCAGCAATTGCTTGAGGGGCATTGACACATCTTGTGTCGATACAGTCCGTAATACTTGTGTATTCTGCTGTTTTCACGGGCACCCCAAAGTTGGCATAGTAACTCCTTGAAGGAGAAAACATAAAGCTATGGGATTTTACAATGGGGGCCTCTTCCAGAAGAAAGGGTGTGGTTGCTAGGTAGCGGCTACTTTTGGACCGCTCGATGGTATGGTACATTGGAGGGTCTGTGTCCCAGGGGTTTTGGCATTCTGGGAGGTGGGTATAGTCTGAAGAAAAAGATCTAGTGTCCATGGAGGTGAGGTCTTCAAAATCAATGCTCCTGCTTGGAGGTCGGTCTGTAGGTGCAAGGGTTGCATAGGCACTACTTGAAGGGGCTGTGGAAGGTGCTAGAGCTGAAAAGCTTGGCTCACCCAGCCCAAGGATGTTCATGGAATTATCCAGAGGGTCTATATCACAGTGGAGCTCATCCATGGCAGAGACATAGATGTCTATGCATGACGATGGTCTTCTGGAGTCAGGAACAATGGCCAAGGTGTTTGCAGGGGCTACAGGAGCTTTGGGTTCTTTTGCTACTGAGTGGGAGCTAGTAGCTCGGTGTAAGCTCAGGGACCTTTCTTTGAAAATGCTTTCCAACTTTTCTATACCACCTTTGTCTTTCACATTGACTGAATAGAAAGAATGGCTTCGCATACGGGGCATTAAGGTTGGAGAAGTTGGGGACATGGTCTCCTCACCTGCAGGGTCTATACTCTCTTGAAGTTTGAAGGTGTTCCCTTCCTGGCTGTTGAAGCTGCTCTGGCGGACGATGTAGGCTGCGTCTGTGCAGTCTGAGGAGGTCCTTGAGCGGATCTTGTTGGACTCTGCCCTCTCCAGACCAGTCAGGCGCTCCAGGGCTGTGGCCATGCGCCCGATGAGGTCCTCCAGCTGTGCCAGCCGGATGTCCACAGTCTGGAGTGAAGCCTTCATGGAGTGTTCTCTCTCATTAACTTCCTCTAGCCTCATGGACATGTTCTCTACCCTGTACGGAGAAGGAGAGAATGAGAGTCACTTAGGTCAGTGTCCTTTGCTGGGGGAGTTAGAGGATAAGGCTAGAAGACAGCAAAGCTGTACTCTTCTCCAAGAGTGAATCAGTGGGGGTGGGGGTGGGGGGGTGGGGGTTACAGGTAAAGGGAGGGGCTGAAGGGGAGAGAGGATCACAGGATCTGACTACTTTTGTGCTGGAAGACATTTTGGAAATGATCTAATCCAGTGGTTTTCTTTAGTTTTAGTAGTATTTTTTAAAAGGAGCCTCTCTGTGTTGCACAGACTGGACTTATGCCCTGTGATGCTCCTACCTCAGCCTCCTGAACAGCTGGGATGGCAGGCAAGCTCCACCACACCTGTCATAATTCAGAGGGTTTTAGTTTTCAGTTTAGCATACCCTAGGTGCTGCTTCCTAGTAGTATTTTAGTGCTTGAAGAGTAATAAAGAGCAGAATAGTTATTCTGCTGCTGTTTGTTGTGGAGCCCAGTGTATAGAGGGTTGATATCTGAAGGGGATGATGGTGCTGTTTGGCACGACTGTATGTGATCACTGGTCTAAGGGCTGAGAAATGCCTGTGTGCCATAATCTGAATGGTGGGGCCTCTTTGTCTACTGCCCTTCAGGCTCAGGGTCCTACACCACAGAGAAAAGGAGCAAGTGAGAGTCAGAAGGACCGGGAATCCAGAGAGAGTGAAAGGAGGCTGGGGTCAGGAGAAGAGGCTCTTCAGATGCACTAGGAAAGTTCTGATGGGAATCCTAAAAGCAGAGCATCACAGACTAAGAAAAGAGAGCTAGAGCTGGAAGCCAGCTACAAAGGGACTGAAAAAAATATACATACACACATATATACATTCAGGGTCTCACATACATACATACATACGTACATACACACATACGCACATACAGATAGGGTCTCTCTCAGTAGCCCTGGCTGTCTTGGAACTTGCTATGTAGATCAGGCTGACCTTGAACTCACAAATATCTGCTTGCTTCTGCCTCCTGAGTGCTGGGATTAAAGGCATGCCACACCTTACTGGCTCAAGAGCTATTTTTAACCAATTCTTACCACTTCTCTGCACTCCTATGTAGTTGGTATGTTAAGTCTTGTAGAAAACAGGAAGGGCCAGTGTTAATCCATTGTCACTCATTATTCTGGGTGTGACTAACCATCTAAACACCCAATAGCCTAATGATGAGGACATGGACCTAACTGCAAGGAGCTTAAAATCTAAAAAGGACCTAGAGTCAAATTTACTCTGTTTGTTCTATAACTAGACAGCTTCCTTTAAACTTACTCTTTTTTTTTTTTTCTTGAAAAGTTTGGGACCAATGAGACGGCTCAGCAAATAAAGGCACTTGCCACCAGGTCTGCTGATCTGCGTTTTATCCCTGGATGTACATGGTAGAAGAGAGAACCTACTCCTGCAAGTTGTCCTCTGACCTCCACATACGCATGCACACACACAGCCCACCAAAAATTTTCAGTCATGGTTGCGGCCACTCAGCACTGATTATGGTCGGATAGCTTAAGCAACAGAATGCAGACACAGGTGATAAGAATTTATGAATCAATAGGAATCCCCAAGGAGATAGACACATACAGCGACTAAGTTAAAGAAAGAAGGTCATTGTGAAAATCACGATGTTATATGGAAAGAAACATGTCTTTAACTTTCCGTTCCTCACCTCTCCAGATGGAGAGCGGTTCATTTCAGATTAACTCAGAAGATGATGACAACAGGGTACAGGGAAGAGGAGAGGTGGCACATGCCCACGAAAAGGGAATAAGCTCTTACTTCTTCTGATTTCAAACCCCGGCACCCAGGTTGTATAACACAAAGGTGCAGTTACATAATGTTCTCTCTGTTATATGGACTGTGTACAGTCAGTAGTGAAATGCAACCCAAAGCAGCCCTACTGATGTGTCGATGCACAGACACACGGGTGTGCAGACCTTTCTTCCCAGCTTTCTCTGCCTCTGTTAAGAGGCTGTGGATAAGGCAGGTGAAATGACCTGCGACTCCACTCAGAATGGACATATCCTGGAGGGTACTGAGGCAGCCAATATGGATGACCTGGTCTCTTGGTGGGTCCCCAATGCACTGCGAGGCATTTCTGTTGTGCTTACATACCATTCCATTGTTGGAAGAGGCTAGTTTTTGATTTTCTTAGAAATGCCAAAAACCCAATGATAGCCACAGTAAAACTCCTAAACAGAAGCAGAATAAGGACTGGGCTTGTTGTCCTAGGCTTGCTCAGGAGTCCATGCTGGTTCTTAAGGCCTAGTCTTCCTATTGTCCCTGAACCAGGATGGCAGGCTTCTGCTTAGTTCTGCATTCCTGGTACCTGCTCACCTCATACCCTGAGAAGCCACCCTGGTAGGTCAGGGGGATGGAGTAGTCCTGCAGGGTTTCCTGACATGGAGTGAGAGACTCTGGTTCCTTCCCAGAAGGAGTTGTTGACATGGTCACAGTATCTGCATGTGTGCTGGCATCTGGCCCTCTTCATCCTGGTTCCTCAGAGAGGCAAAGCGTTCCTGGCATCTTAATATGCCTTTCCTTTCCTGCCTTTCTTGCCTCCTAGGCCTATGGTTTTTCTGAATTAAAAAAGCATTTCAAAGGCCCAAAGACATATGCTAAGGAAATGTGTCTCAGCTATGGTAATATTCCCACATGGCACAATTTTCTGGAAGCACATGGCTGTATGTCCATTCATAAACAGCTTTCCAAGGCCTCAGAATGAGAGAGAACTTAGGAATTTCAGTTTCTTCCTCTGTTTGCCAGAGAAGTACTTTACAGCATATCATAAATCTCTCTATTTTGTAGTGGCAGATGTGTGTAAAATCTGTGCACAGCTTTAAATCTTATTAATATTGGCTTGGTACCTATGGATACAACCACTCATTGGCATATGTGATTATACCTATGTATGTAGTCTGCATTCTTTAAAGAAAGAGCAAGGGACAAAAAAAATTGCAATTTATGTGATGTCTACATAGTTAATAAAGAATCTTTGATGTGGGTACACAAAGTGGCATTTCATGAAAATTAGAAATGAGTCTTTTAAATCTTTGAAGTCCCATTCACACTGTAGTTACCAATCTATTATGTCTTCTACACTATTTACCATTTGCTCTCTCTGTCTTTAGAGTATAAACAGTTAAAGTGTGGTCACACCAGTTCTTTGTGACACTCTCTGAGTGTTCTTTTGGAGGCTAGTCCCAAATGCTGGGTTATGAATATACCAGCTTGGAATGGTGGTTTCATTAGTCTATAGTAACATAAGAGACACAAAACAAGAGCATTTGCCTAAATCTAGAACTGTTAGATATCAAAAATTCTGTCATGAGTGTGTGTGTGTGTGTGTGTGTGTGTATGTGTGTTTGTGTGTGTATGTGTGCATGCGTGTGTGTGCGTGTGTGTGTGTGTGTGTGTGTGTGTGTGTGTGTGTGTGTGTTGTACCTTATTGGGGCAGTGTCTCTCTGTGAACCTGGAGCTTGCATTTTTTTAAGTTAAGCAAGCCATAGTGATGCTACTGTCTCTACCCCTGACAGCACCATGGTTACTGTGTGCATGGGGCCATGCCTGCTTTGTGATGTGGGTGCCGCCACCTGAGCCCAGGATGTTTGTTCAGGAGATTTTTCACATAGATCTCTTGGCTCTCAAAGCCATCTGGTAAGTGACAAATGAATCTGAATACAAAATTTTGTATTTACTTCCTTGTTTTTAATCTTGTTCTATAAAAAGAAAACAACAAAAATAATTCTTGGAAAAGTACCAATCATTATTCCTGTTGATTGACAGAACCCTTGCTCTTGCTTATCTAGAAGGCATGGAACACCCACATAGGTCAAGCATGGGGATATTCTCTTCTGGATAAGTGTACTCAATAGTCCATAGTACAAAACATGAACCTGTTGAAGAGCCTCAGATGGAGCTGGGTCTTCCTTGCTTTACGTCTGGGACGGAACTTTCCAATTTCTGGTCCAAGCCAGATCTATCCTAGACTCACCAATGCCCCCTGTCCAGGTGGAAGCTTTCACTGTCTCCTGGAAAAGCCCAGGATCTTTAAGTCTGGGACTTGGATCTATGGACTGATCAGGCAACAAACTGCTCTTTCAGAAGGTCCGTGTTTCCTTGGGCAGTAGAGGTAAGTATAAGAGGTCTGTGTTTTGGAGATGTGTGAACAAATTCATCTGGTAACATGGACAGTGGTAGGAAGCATCTGTGTGAGGTGGGGCCCAGGGACACACCTTTCTGACGTCACCCGTATCCTCTCGTCATTGGATGAGTTGAAGCGATCATCCTTCTCTCTGAAATATTCCTCTATGCACTGCTCTTCAAAATCGTGTACTTTCTTGAGCTCCTCATCAGTTATGAAGAGTTCTAGGGGGGAGAAAAGAGCCGTGAGAGGGAGCAGGGACCGCCGTGACATCTGGTCTGTGGCCTGATGACGGTTTTAAAGAAATGCAGGCTGGGGAAAGTCTACCAGATTCTATTGTGAGTTCCAGACAGAACCCAAATCTAATTAGGCCTCTTGAAACACAGGCTCCTTCCTGAGCTGCAGAGTCGTTGTGGTCTCTGGAAGCCACCTGGGTATACCTGGGTACCACAGGAGCTGGGCTTAATTAAGGAAGCAACGGGTTGGAGAACATAAGGAAAACAAGGGAAAAAAAGCAACTGGGAGCATGGATGCTTCTTGAAGGCTCCAAATTTTCTGGGCTGAGTAGTGTGACATACCAACATTACTGATTAATAACCTTTTGCAACCTCATTCTCTCCCTCTCTCTTTTTTTTTCTACTACAGAGGCAGGAAAGCCAAATACACACATGCCTAGTCACCCTTGAAATTATTAGCAAGACTCAGTTTTGACCAAGAAACAAAAGAAGTCTACTGCAGGGAGGGAGGGTATGTTGGGAAGAGATTTTGCTCCTTAATTAAAAAAACAAAAACAAGCCAACCAACAAAACAAAAGCCCAAACCACACATGGTTGCTCTTTTCCTACTTCCTTTCTTTTTCCTAACTTCAACAGAAACATTTGATGACTGGAGACTCAGCAGCTATCCTGTGACCTTGAGAACAAAATCACACAAAAGGAAAGCTGAGCCGAAAACTAGGAGTTTGGGTCTTTGGGGGTCTTTGTCCTCAGTGAGCCGTGGCTGAGTTTTGGATCCTCTCCTTAACTCTCTGTTACTAAGAAAAAGAAGCCTTCTTTATTTGTGCTGTTGTTACTCTGGTTTTCTAACAGAAGGTAAACGTCGCCATCAATGCTACCGCAACAGAAGAAGTCTGGTGGAACTGTGAACCATTAACTGGTTTCTGGAACAGGGTTAGGGCAAGAGAGTTGCTGTGGTCATTTCTCAAATCAGGAAGTCTTTCTCATCCTGGGCCCTTGAAATGCTGCAGAGATTGGCTCAAACACCAGGGGGGCTGAATTTCAGCTCTGTGGGCCCTTGTTGCCCTACATCCCTCTTGCTTGCCTAGAAACATCAGTTAGGACTTGCCAGGGTTGTAAAACTTGACTGGAAAAGCTGCTGGGACTGTGGAAAATACCAGAAGTCAGGCTGTACTTCTCAAAAATGGCAGGCTCCTAAGGTGAGGGACAGCTATGCCAGGTAGGGACACCTGAGATGTGGTCATGAAACCACACAGAGTCATGAACATCAGGGTCAAGAAGGAGAGAGGCCATGTATAGACTCCAATGTCAAAGACCCATGCTACCCTCTGCTAGGGATGCTTCTAAGATCCAAAGGAGTAGACCCAGTACTTACTTGGCACCTTTCAAGTACCTTATTTGATCTCTCTCTCTCTCTCTCTCTCTCTCTCTCTCTCTCTCTCTCTCAGACACCACTGCTTGCTTTGTGCCTGGCATTTATGTGCATGCTCTGGATCCAGATTCAGGGTCTCATGCTTGTATAAAAAGCACTTTACTGACGGAGCCAAACCCCAAGCCCTATGCTGCTCTTTTTTAAAAAATAAAGTATTCTTTAAAAAAGCCTATTACCATGTCAGATTTTACCATCTAACTCTTAAGTTTACTCTTTCCGAGTCTCTGCAAGAACTTGGCAGTGCTCTGGGATCTTTTAATGACAGCTACAGACTGATGGGGGAGAACTTCATTCTTCCCTGATGGGTAGACACATGCAGGGCCTGCCTCTCTGCTCTTCACTCCTCTCACCCTGTCACGTTTTCAAGATCTTCCTTCTGGGAAGGAGTGCTCTGAGAAGTCTGTCACCTGCTCCTTCCTGCTACCTGTCCAGAGACCTGGTGATACATCCAATGCTACTCTGGCTGAAAATAAGAAAACCATGTATATGGCTGGTACCTGCCTTTAATCTCAGAACTTGGGAGGATACAGTGAATTGCTGTAAGTGTGGTGCCAGCCTGATTTATATAGTGAGTTGCATGGGAGCCAGGGCTATGTAGTGAGACCATGTCTCACAAACAAAACACAAAAACAAATCACATATGTTCTAGAGTTTGGTGGGGCTTCTCAGTATCCTTGGACCTATGAACTGGGCTCTGAAGTAGAAATAGGTCTCTGGACTGCCCCAGCTGAGTCTGAACAAGAAATATCCCCCTCAGGCTCATGTGTTTGAATAGCTGGTCCTAAGAGGGTGGCTATGTTTCAGGGTCTGTGAGGTCTTTCTCAGTTATTGTGGATGTGTCTTTAAGGTTCACAGCCTGGCCAGAGTGCCTATTGAGTTTTTTCTGCTTTCTCATCTCCCAAGGCATGAGGAGCTGCATATCCCTCATACTTCTGCCTCTATACGCATCACTGCCAGACCTTCCTTCCCATAATATACCAGGTCTCTCCAAACTATGGAATATGAAAAGTATCTCTCCTTTAAGTTTCTTTTCTTAGGCATTTGGTCACAATGACGATAAAAATAACTCACACAGCCCCCTGTCATGTACTGTATTTCCAGCCATCTTGTGCTCTCTAGCTAAGCAAAGGTTTCTACCACAGATGCTCATGCTTTATGGAAATTGACTTGGAGCCCTGAGTTGACCCCCCCAGGGCAATATTCTTTATGATTAATCAATTAATTGTACATTCTGACTGGAGTTTTCCCTCCTTCCTTCCCTCCTATTCCCATCCCCCAGTGCAATATTCTTACAGCATGCCTTGCCTAGGATTTGACCATGCTGGCATGATTTGAGTACAAAATATCAGGCACCCCAGCTTTCTGTTGGCCTAAACTTGTATTTTGGAGGGGAATGGTAATGGAATTGCCAGGTCTTTCCAGCTGTCTGACTTCAATGTCTAGAAAGAACTTGGGCATTGCTTTGTTAGGGAGATCACTAAGAGCGTCAGGCTTAGAGAATCAGTTGACTAAGGGGCTCTGGTTTTAAACCATTGGTGTATTGTTATCCCATGGATGGAGACAGACCCCTATCATCCCAGAGGCTCTTGCTTGTGGATTTAATGTAGATGTAGACTTGACACATTTGGAAAAAGCACAGTAGATTGTCTTTAAGTCATTGCATTTCAGGGGCTCCTGAGAGCTGGTGCCCAGGGGCATTTAGGAGCCTGCAAGAGCCACTGATACTTAATGTGCAGAGATGGATACATTAAGTCTCCTGCAATGTGTCACACATTCTCACACAGTGAGGAACTCTTCCAGCCCAATGCTATCCAAACTTCCCTTCAGAAACACCAGGCAAGAAGGTAGGTGGTGGGTGGTGGGTGATGGAGTCCTTTGAAAACAAGGCTCACTCTCCCCAAAATCATATAGGTACAATGCTGAAGGCTTAGAAAACATTTAAGATCTGTAATAGCAATAGTCCCAGAATTACAAGCATTGAAGAATAAAACTCAGGCCATACTGTTTAAAATGATATCTACTATGGCACTTGGGGTATATGTGGCTGCTTTGTGGTGGGATCTTTGGAAAGTAAGAAGTGTATGAGGGTGGCAAACGCACTCTGTTGGAGAGTGTTTTTTTCTCTTAGTAAGAAGTGGCTAAGAATTCTGGCTTCAGCCCGTGCTATGCTGTCTCCTTTCTACCGTGTATCTCATCAAGCAGGTCCCCTTCCCATTCCCCTAGATATGCAGGAGACAGGAGGAATGAAGCCGGAGAACCAGGGAAGGCATGGGTTTCCCCCCCCTCCCCCGACTGCCTATGGGAATTGCTGGGGGCTTCTAGCTGCAGGTGCCGGCTTGCTGCTCACTCAGGCCATAGTCTCTTTCATCCGGGTCACTCTCGTGTTTCCTCCATCGACAACACACATGTTGGAATATCATGGTCATGTGGCTGAAGATGATGAGCGGTGGGGGCAGAACTGGCCTCTCGTGGAAAGTCATGATGAGTTGGTACCTCTGAAATTTCCATACTTGGTTGGATATCGACTTTACCTCAAAAAATGTATTGCTGAAACAGACAAGAGAGTCACATGACAAAAAAATAAATCATTACTTTTTTGAAATACCGGCTCCCTCCATCCATGCTGCCCATCCATCCACCTGTATGCCTGCAGAAGTGGCCACTCACTTGAAGACAGCAATAAGGAGGTTGACCAGAAGGATGTTTGCCACCAAGAGGTAGCAGGCCATGATGGCTGGCACAATCCATGCTCCTGTCTTGCATGGGGGTAGCTGGATTGTCTTGCCATCCTCTCGGGTCTCATTCTGTCCACAGGGAGCTAGAGAAAGTGACAGTTAAAAAATGAGAAACCATGGCAATTTGATTTAAATGAGAAAGAGAGAGAGAGAGAGAGAGAGAGAGAGAGAGAGAGAGAGAGAGAGAGAGAGAGATTTAAATGAGGTGTTTAAATGGAAGGAAAATACAGCCACCTCAAACAGCAAAAAGTTTCAAAAAAGCAAAATAGGAAAATGAAAGCTTCATGAATATTCAAAGGGCCACCACTCTTGAGGAGAGGCGGTTCCACCTGTGTCCTCAATCTGTCATCAGACTGCAAGAGCTATCTAGAGCCACCTGCTTGGTCCCTCAGTCCCTTGGCCCCTGGCAGTGGTGAGAGGGCATTTGGTGTTCCTAAAATGCTTGGTGAGGGCTTTTGGAGGAGCCAGGGCCAGAATCCTACCTCCTGGCAAGTTACTTTCAAAATGTGCTGTAGAGGCCTCCAGCGGACAGCTTGGAGCCAAGCATGGCAGGCTATTGATTGGAAATTAACACCAGGGCAACTGTTAATTGCTGGGAGAAACAATCCTCCGCCTCAGCCAACGATTTGCTGTCTCAGTACAGAAGGAACAGTACAGGGCGGCACCCTGGGAAGCACCTAGCGAACTTGTCACTTGGTGCCCCTGATGGATGAGGAAGGAGGATAATAGGGAATGCGGTAGCAGGGAGGGACCACAGAGCCCACAGCCACTTGTCTTTAAAAAACCAACCAACCACATTTTCATTCCAAGGATGTGCATTTCAGGGACAAGACATAAACCTAACTGTAGTTACTAAATGGCAAAGGCATGGGGGGCGGTGTTCAGGGAGATGTCGTGGTGGGAATGAAGAGGAAGGCGATGTGTGGGATTGGGTGAGCAGAAGTAATGTGCTAAGGAGGCCAGCTTGGAGTTTCCAGGTAAGTGGGGCAGGGGGAGTCCTCAATAATGCTTTATAGGCCTGCAGAGTGTGGCTCACAGAGCCTGTCTTTCTTACTGTTCTATTGCTGTGAAGAGACACAGTGACCAAGGTACTTTATAAACAAAAGCATTTTTTTTTTGACGGGGGCTTGCTTACAGTTTCAGAGGGTTAGTCCATGACCATCATGGTGGGGAGCATGGCAACAGGCAGACAGACATAGCCTGGAGCAGTAGTTAAGAGCTGACATCTGATTCACAGACAGCAGGCAGAGAAAAAGAGCGAAAGCGTGAGACTGGACCTGGGGTGGGCTTTTGTCCACCTCCGGTGACACATCTCCTCCAACAGGGCCACACCCCCTAATCCTTCCCAAACATTCCAATAATGAGCCTATGGGGGCCAGTCTCATTCAAACCACCATAGAGCCCGACTCGCTTGTCGGTACTAAGGGTAAATGACGTAGCTCTTCCTGTCCAGCTGCTTTGCTTTGACCTTTGAACAGGGTGACCTTATGCCTGTTAGCAGTGGGTAAGAGCACCTCAGGAGGCCTCAGCAGCTCCTGTAGGTCGCTGCTGAGGAGCTGGCAGGATGGTTGGCGGGGGACTCTCCAAGGCTTGAGCAGTACAGCAAGGGGGCCCATTCTGCTCCAGGCATTGCACTCTGCAGGTTCTCAGCTCTCAATACCCAGGGGTCACCTGGCAGCTTGAAACACTACTAATACCCAGCTCTCACCCAGAATTGAACCAGAAGTCCCCTAGGGTCATAGGCATGACCTTCCTTGTCATTTGCTACAGAGGTCGAGTAACTGAGCTTTTAGTTAGGCTGGAAAAGTCACATGATTTTTTTTTTTTTAATTAAAACACACATTTGCAGCAGCCAGCAAGGGTTTTATTAGCACTGGGCCACCAAGATCCTGATTTTATGACCAGGATAAGCTGACCAAAGCACTCTCTTTGGCTCTATATGCCAGATAACTGGATGTGGGAATGGGGTGTTTTCTAGAAGGCAGAATCTTGTTATTGACATTTGTAGTACTGACCATCCAAGACATCCCTGTAAGAAAGAGGGTCTTGGAAGAAAATTCACCAACAGGTGATGTCCAAATTCTGCAGGCAGCTCTCCAGGTGCTATCTTTTCTCACTTCTCCCTGTGGGCACAACCTGGACCAAGTTTCTTGTAGTTCTTAGAAATCCAGTCTTCCTCTCACTTCCTGATTTTGAGCCATATTGTTTCTATCATTTCCATAAGGCCTGTTGACAACTTGGTCCCACTCCCAAATTTCACCCAGGGTGTATCTGTTCTCTTTAGTGTGTGCCTAGCCTCCCACTTTCTACCCCTCCAGCCAGGATTGGGCTGGCCATATCCTTAGGCTCCTAACTGCCACTGTTTGTCTCAGGGCTCTCACACTGCTGTTACTGCCCAATTACTTGTCTGTACTGTACACAAGATTTACAATGGGACATTGCTCTTCGGGGTTACCCTCCTCTTGGCTCAACAATACACATAGCATGTTCATGTGCCGTCCAAAATAGTCAGTGTTTGTTGACTGAGTAAAGAAATCTCTTGAGCATCTGTGTTTGAACTGCTGTAGCCCTACTAGGTTGGTTCAGTTAGGAAATATAGATGTCAGGCCAGTCTGAGGAGCATCATCAGGATTCTACAGCAAGAAGTGCAGTGTAAATGAGTTAGATGTTCCTTGTGACAATGATAATGATAATAAAAGTGAATCATTAAGAGGCAGCCTTTATTTGGTAATATCAGCAAAGAAGCTGTAAGTGTTATAAGGCAGCAGTTAGTACAGAGCATTGCTCCACAAGGGCTTCTAATGATACCCTTGCTCTGGGACTAGAAAGTGCAATAACTCAAATACACAGATGTCTGCCACTAATGGAGACGAACAGGGTGCCTTCTAGACCTGACAAGCAGCAGTTATTAGGAAGGATGGTAAGTTATTTTGATGGTCCTATGATACCAGCAAGTTGCTGGGAATACCCCCAAGCATATGCCCCAATACAGCACATGGATGGAGGTTTAGGGGTATGTGGGCTGGCTACCATCCCTGTATCTCCCTCTCTTTCTTTTCTCACTTTGCACTTGGGTCCTTTTTCTCCCAATACTTCTGCAGTGTGAATCAGTCACTACCAGTTACCAAGTGGCGTGTTCTCCTGACAGTCAGTAGAGTCCCTGTAGTAGATGTTTGTAGATTCTAGCTCTCCCACATCCACTGCCCTTTCCTTGAATAAGAGCATCCTGTTTACTCCTGCGGTCTCACTTTGCTCTCCCTCACCCCGCATTTACAACAAAATGTAAGGCTACCAAAGTAGAAAGGGCCTGGCTGAGAGGGACATCATAGAGAACAGAAATTGAGGACCAGCTAAGACATGTAGGAAACCAACCCTCTCTAGTTACATGAACCATGTGAGTCTGTTTTTCCAAAGCCAGTTTTAATTGGGTCGTTATCACTTGCAATGAAGACTCATGACAGGAGGTAGGCATGGTGGTGCATCACTGTAATCCTAGCGGTAGGGAGGTTGACACGGGAGGAGACTTGTGCGCTAGAGCCTCACAGATACAGTAAAACATTGGTGGAGTTGGGGTGGGGGAGCTGCAGGGGGCACCAGCTGATATAACTACCCTCCCTCCCTGTCCACAGTCAGTAAAACAAGATGTTCATATTTAGAGCTTTGGGCTAGCATAGAAAGATTGAGAGTGGTACCCAGTGACACAGCATCTGGCCTGATGCTGAGGCTGAATCAGTGTCTGAGTTTTCGGAGCCAAAGCAGAGATTTGACTGCTCTCCTCCTTCCCCAAAGGAAACCACTTAAAGGGTCTACTCCAATAAAGCTGAACTTTTATCCAACTGTGGCCTCAGAAACTGGCAATATGGACTATTGCAAAATCAGGGAGGTAGATACAAGTCTGAAGAGCTGGCCAAATACTTGGACATAGCCGCCAACCCTTAGAGCAAAGAACGTGAGCTCTAGGAGTGGCACTATAGGCAGGTGTGAGCACAGAGGCGGAATTTGGCTAAAGCTGTTGAATCTGTACAGTTATAGCCAAATTTGAAGGGGCCCCTGTGCTTTGACTATGTGGGTCACACTGACCCATCACAGGGAAGAGACTGAAGTGCCAGTTCCCGCTAATGATGCATTCATAGGTAGAAATGGACAATTGGGCTTTGGAACACACTGATGGGCCAGTCACAATCTGGCAAGAGTGTGTGGGCGATGGACAAGAAAAGCTACTCCCGTATGTGGTGGAACAGCATTCCAGTGGTTGGAACTGTCCCCTTCCCCCAAAACCTTTATAGTAACAAAGCGGGCTGAGCACAGAGCTTATGATAAGAATACTTAACTAGCATGAACAGGAACTTCAGTTCCCATCACTGAAATAGGTAGAACCTAATCTGAAATAAGGGTCAACAGCATCCTTCCTAGATATGAGCCCTGAGACCAGAATTTTTGTCTCTCTTGGTCACCAAGCTGAAGAACACAGTCTCCTGAGCACTACCTGACACATACAGGTGC
>CABHPQ010172181.1:0-23984 GCA_902168405.1 Peromyscus aztecus | reverse complement strand
AAAAAAAAAAAGAGGTCTTGGAGAGAAGCTGAGGCTTGGTACCATGTGGCAGAGTTGGAGTCCCTCCTGCAGAGGAGCCAGGAAGCCATTGGTGAAGGTACAACCTCAGTTATAGTTGAGACCCCAGCGCACTGGAGATTTCAGGACCCTAAGAAGACCACCACGAATAGTCGCAGGTGTGCAGCAGAGCTGTCTTGGGCCTGCTGACAAATGCTGGATACTGCAGAGCCTGGAAGATAATGAATGAGTCCCAGATGTTGAACACTGGGCTGTTTATACTGTTGAATTTTGGTTTTGATCTGATTTTTAACCATGCTCTAGTTCTTCCCTGTTAGAGTAAGAAAGAGTTTGGCTTGTTTTTGATTTGCAGGAGCCCAGAGCTAAGAGAGTTTGAGTATTTTAAAGAAGAAAAAATGAACTTTTTTTTCTTGTTGGTTTTTTGAGACAGAGTTTCTTTGTGTATCCCTGGCTGTCCTGGAACTCACTCTGTAGGCCAGACTGGCCTCAAACTCACAGAGATCCACCTGCCTCTGCCTCCTGAGTGCTGGGATTAAAGGTGTGCACCACCATGCCTAGGGAGGGAAAAAAAAAAAGAACTTTTTAAGACTGTGGTACTTTTTTTTTTTTAAGATTTATTTATTTATTATGTACAGTGTTCTGCCTGCATGTACACCTACTTGCCAGAAGAGGGCACCAGATCTCATCATAGATGGTTGTGAGCCACCATGTGGTTGCTGGGGATTGAATTCAGAACTTCTTAACCTCTGAGCCATCTCTCCAGCCCAAGACTGTGATACTTTTAAAGCTGTATTTATAATATTAACATGAGGTAAGGCATAAACAGGGTATGAATTGTAGTGGTGTGTTTGTGTGTCAAGTTGACATACAGTTAATGTGTTGGTTAATTTTTTTCAACTTAAACTAGAGTCACCTGAGAAGAGGGACACTCAGTCCATCGGGGACTTCCTCTATCAGACTGGACTGTGGACAAGTCTGTGGGGCACTTTCCCGGTTAATGACTGATGAGGGAGGAGTCCAATTCACCGTGGGCAGTGCCACCCCCGGGCAGGTGGTCCTGGGTGTTTAAGAAATCAGGCTGAGCAAGCCAGTCAGCCTTCCCCCACGGTTCCTGACTTTGCTCCTGCTGAAGTTCCTGCTCTGGCTTTCCCCAGTGATCAGCTGTGACAGGGACTTGTAAGCCAAACAACCCTTTCCTCCCCCCCTGCTTTTGATCCTGGTGTTTGTTGCAACAATAGAAAACACACTTTAGCCTCAGCACAGAGGCAATTGATCTCTGTGAGTTCAAAGCCAGCCTGGTCTACAGAGTGAGTTTGAAGACAGCCAGAGCTACACAGAGAAACCTTGTCTTAAACAAGAAAAAAAGAAAAAGAAAAAGAGAAAGAAAGGAAACTAAAGACCCATATTTGAAAAAAACTTCAAGGGAAGAATAGGAAGTAAATACTGTTTTGACTTTGTTGGTAAAGTGAGTGTGTATGTGTGTGTGTACGTGTGCATGTGTGTATATGAGTGTGCGTATGTGTGTATGTATATATGTGTGTATGTATATATGTGTGTGTATGTGTGTAAGTGTGTATATGTATGTGTGTGCATGGGTGTATATATGTGTATATGTGTGTATGTGTGTGTGTATGTGTGTGGGCGTGTGTATGTGTGTTCATGTTGCTGGGCCCTGAACCCAGCATAGGGTCTGCTGCTGAGCATAACACCAAAAAAATTTTTTTGTACGTTGTATGTATGTATCTATGTGTGTTTGTGTGTGATTCATGTTCATGTGTGTGCAGGTATACCTGTGTGTGTGTGAACATACTCATCTATGCATATGCATGCAGAAACCAGAGGACACTTAGGCTGTCATTCCCCAGCTATAGTTTACCTTGTTCTGGGTGATAGGTCCTCACATCCATCTGGAGCTGCCAAGTGGACTAGACTGGCACCAGCGAGCCCCAGGGATCTACCCGTCTGCCTGCCAAGCGCCGAGATTACAAGAGCGCCACCATGGCCTGCTTTGTACATGGCTCCTGAGGGAACAAACTCAGGTCCTCACGCCCGTGAGGCCAGCATTTCATTTCCTCAGCTCCCTGCCGAGTTCTTTTTTTTTTTTTTTTTTTTTTTTCCGAGACAGGGTTTCTCTGTGTAGCTTTGCGCCTTTCCTGGAACTCGCTTGGGAGACCAGGCTGGCCTCGAACTCACAGAGATCCGCCTGCCTCTGCCTCCGAGTGCTGGGATTAAAGGTGCGCCACCACCACCCGGCCCCCTGCGGAGTTCTTAAATAAGTCATACCATTAAAGAAACAGAGACAAAGTCCACTTCAAATCTTTTGTTAAGGGGATGGAGAGATGGCTCAGCAGTTAAGAGCACTTGCTGTTCTGGTGGACCTGGGTATGTTGCCCAGCACCACGTCAGGCCGCTCACAACTGTCTGACTCCAGATGAGGGGATCTGACACCTCCAGGCTCCAAGGGCACCTGTACTTATCCCAACACAGACATACATCTACACATAACTTAAAAAATAATAAAAATCAATCTTTAAAATCTTTTGTTAAGGGGTTGGGAATTTAGATCAGTGGTAGAGCACTTGCCTAGCAAGCGCAAGGCCCTGGGTTCGGTCCTCAGCTCGGGAGGGAAAAAAAAAATCTTTTGTTAAACAAATGATATCATTAAAATGGAAAACTACCAGCCACAAATAGAAAGATTTTTGGCAATATGTAATCAATGAAAGTTGGTGTTTGAGAACCCATAAAATCATCCACAAATATGCTGGTGGGTGGTGGTGAATGCCTTTAACCCCAGCACTCAGGAGGCAGAGGCAGGAGGATCTCTGTAAGTTCAAGGCCAACCTGGTCTACACAGCAAGTTCCAGGACAGCCAGGGATACACAGAGAAACCTTGTCTTGAAAAACAAAAAAACAAACAAAAATCCACAAATAAATGTAAGTATCCCAGCTGGAAAGTAGGCAGCCAAACAGAACAATAGGCAAGCCACAGCACAGGAAAACTGGGAGAAAATGTGTAAAGAAACTCACTCACAAACAGTGAAGAGCACATTAAAATCCCCCTAGGGACACGCAGTGAAACAGCCAGGAGACTAGCAAGAATTGAAGTCTGACACTAGGGGTCAGGCATGGTACCACGTGTCTTTAATCGAGGCAGAGGCAGAGGCAGAGGCAGAGGCAGAGGCAGGCAGATCTCTGAATTCGAGGTCAGCCTGTCTACACAGCAAGTCCCAGGCTAATCAGGGCTACACAGTGAGACCCTATCTCCAAAATATAAAAAATAAAGAAATAACGTCTGACAAGTGTTGCTAGAGTTTTCCTGCCTGGCCCACAGTCAGGACGAATCTCTCTCACCTGCCAGTCCCACAGCCGCTCAGACCCAACCAAGTAAACACAGAAACTTATATTGCTTACAAACTGTATGGCCATGGCAGGCTTCTTGCTAACTGTCCTTATGTCTTAAATTAATCCATTTCTATAAATCTATACCTTGCCACGTGGCTCGTGGCTTACTGGCATCTTTACATGCTGCTTGTCCTGGCAGTGGCTGGCAGTGTCTCCTTCTACCTTCCTGTTCTTTTCTCCTCTCTGTTAGTCCCGCCTATACTTCCTGCCTAGCCACTGGCCAATCAGTGTTTTGTTTATTGACCAATCAGAGTAATTTGACATACAGACCATCCTACAGCAGACAAGTGTTGGTGTGCCACCTCAGTGGGTAGAGTGGCCACTGGGATGTGGAGAGCTATTTCACAGTACAAATTGAAGCAAAAATATGAGCTGCTCCAAAATCAAGTTTTAAATGATGCTATGGACAGAAAATTCCATACTTTTGGCCTCATTAGACAGGTTGCAGCCCAAACACATCTTGCGTAGAACTACCTTCAGGCTGTGTAAGTAAGCTGCAAACATGCACATATGTAATATTCATAATATGAGTCAACTTTTATGTTTAAAATCCAGTCCCATCCTCTGGCTGTCTCTCCCTCTGGTACGTGTGTGTGTGTGTGTGTGTGTGTGTGTGTGTGTGTGTGTGTGGTATACATGAGTACAACATGCCTGGTGCCCACAAAGGCCAGAAGAGGGCAATGGATTCTCTGCAACTGGAGTCGCAGACAGTTGTGAGTTGCCATACTGGTTCTGGGATCAACCCCAGGGCCTCAGGAAGGGCAGTGCATGCTCTTAACCATCGAGCCATCTCTCCAGCCCCTTCTTCACCTTAATTTTTAAGACAGGGCCTTTTTCTCAGACTGGGGCTTTGTTTAGACTGACTGGCCAGTTAACCCCAGGGATCCACGCCCCAGCACCGGGGTTACCTGCATGTGCCACCATGTACAACTTTTAAACATTCATTTTTTTTTTCATGTGTATGGGCATTTTATTGCACGTATGTCTGCACCTTGTTTGTGCGGAGCACTTGGAGGCCAGAAGAAGGTGTTGGATCCCCTAGAGCTGGAGTTACAGACAGTGTGAGCTGTCGTGTAGGTGCTGGGAATTGAACCTGGGTCCTCTGGAAGAGCAGACAGTGTTTTTAACTGTCTCTCCAGCCCTATGCATGCCTGGCTTTTCTCTGGATGATGTGATCTGAACTCAACATTTCATATTTGCACAGCAAGGCCTTTACCCACAGAGCCATCTCAAAACCTTTTCAGTGTCTTTTTTTTTTTTGGACATGGCCTCAAATATTTTAAGCTGGCTTTGAACTTAGTGTATAACCAAATATGACCTTGAACTTTCTGCTTCCCTCTCTTTTTGTTTTGCAATGTTTTTTGAGACAGGGTTTCTCTGTGTAGCCCTCCTTGGCTGTCCTGGATCTCGCTTTGTAGACCAGACTGGCCTCGAACTCACAGAGATCCACCTGCTGCTGCGCACCCCCCCACTGGGATTAAAGACGTACACCACCATCACTCATCATACTTCCACCTCGAGTGCTGGGATTTCACGTGTATATCACCACACATAGAGTATGTGGTCAGATCAAATCAGGGCCTAACGGATGCTGGGAAAGTACTCTAACCATTGAGCTGCCACCCCAGCCTGCAAATATTCCAGTTAAAAAAAATTGTAGCCCAAAGCATTTATAATCAATCCCAGGCATTTTGTATAAAGGATGCTCAAGCTACATCTGGCACCCCCAACCGTGACGCAGAATCCCAACAGCTCTTGGCTGTATTCCTACCTGTGTGTGCCTGAGGAAATTCTTGCTCATGCGCACATGGAGGCAGGTGGAAAATGTCGAGAGGAACACTGGAATGGAAGGAAAACTTGGAGAGTGAATGAGCATTAGCAGGCGAATGGCTGGGTATGGCACGTTCGTTGTGAATGGCGAAGAGCCAGGAAGGTGAATGAGCTGCAGCTGCAGGCAGCAACTTAGTTGATTCATAAATGCTACATAAAAAGCCTAAGCGCACATGATGTCTGATTTCATTTAAATAAGCTGTACAAACGTACAAAACAATACCACTTCTTGTTAGGATGTGCATATAGACACCATAGAATGATAAAGTCTTTATTATGGGAGTAACACACCAAGCTGGGGGGGGGGGGTGGTGTGCACTTTGTGATCGGGAGGGACACACAGAGATGGCACAGTCTGGAGGATTTGTCACTGTTCTTTAGAAATGGGCTATGTCACCCAGGCTGACCTCCAGCTAGGTGGAAGCAGCCTGTCTGCCTCTGGTTCCAGGTAGGACTATAGGCAAGTGTCCCAAGAAAGGCCAAAAGTCCTGTGTGTAGCTCTGTAAGTTGGTTTTATTTTATGTGTGTAGGTGTCTTGTCTGTCTGTCTGTCTGTACACCACTTTTGTGCCTGGGAGCCTAGAGAGTCCAGGAGAGGGCATCAAATCCCCTGGAGCTGGAATTAGAGATGGTTGTGAGCTGCCATGTGGGTGCCAGGAACCAAATCCAGGTCTTCCACAAGAGCAACAAGCATTCTTAATGCTGAGCCACCTCTCCAGCCCTAGCTCTGTGATTTTTTTCTTTTTTCCTTTTTTGTTTTTTTGAGACAGAGTTTATCTTTGTAAAAGCCCTGGCTATCCTAGAACTCACTCTGTAGACCAGGCTGGCCTCGATTTCACAGAAATGCCTGCCTCTTACTCTGGAGTGCTGGGATTATAGTTGTATGCCACCGCTGCCCAGCAGCTCTGTGAATTTAAACAAAGTGAACAGATCTGTGCAATAAGCACCTAGCAGATGAAGTTGAATATCTTTCTGCCTCTGAGAAACCTCTTGATGTTCTCTCAGACCCTGCCTTTGGAGACGAGCCGGTAATGACAGTTCAGTCAGCACCCATGAATTAGGCTTGATTTTGAACTTAATAGAAATGTAATTAAATGGCATGCAGTCTTTTGAGTTTATGTGTTTATTTATTTGTTAACTTGTTGTTTTTGAGACAAGTTCTTGCCAGTGTGTGTGTGTGTGTGTTTAAGTGTTTAACCATGTAATTGTTTTGTATTTTAAAGTATTTTATTGCTTGATTGATTGGTTGATTTGTGTGTGTGTGCACACACACACACACACACACACACACGCCCTTGTTTGTGCCTGTGAGTGCAGTACCTGAGTAAGCCAGTAGAGGGCAATGGATCCTTTGGAGCTGGAGTTACAGGCCCTTGGGGACCTTTGGTGTCATCTGTAAGTCCAGACGCCTAACTGCTGAGTCATCTCTCCAGACCCTTCCTCCCTTTTGAGTTTGCATTTTTAGTTTAACATTGCACTCGTGAGATTCACCCTATTGTAGCAATTCATTTTAATTTTTTAATTCTCACTGCTAGCTAGAACCCCACAGTATGGATACACTCCAACTTATTATCCACTATACTGGCGATGGTTTGGGGCAGGGGCAGAGCTCAGTGACAGAGGGCTTCCTCAGCACAGACACGGTCCTGAATTTATTGTCAACATCACA
This sequence comes from Peromyscus aztecus, assembly GCA_902168405.1. Lineage (NCBI taxonomy): Eukaryota > Metazoa > Chordata > Mammalia > Rodentia > Cricetidae > Peromyscus > Peromyscus aztecus. The sequence continues at coordinate 17,066 of CABHPQ010172181.1, read as the reverse complement.
GAGAAAGGAAGAAAAGGGGCACCGGGGATGCCTCAGTAGGTGAAGCTCGTGCTGAACAAGCATGAGGACATCGGTTCTCTGACTACTCAGAGGCCAAGTGGAGACCAAATGTGGTGGAAAGCATCTGCACCCCCAGCACTCCTGTGAGAGGGGGTAGACAATCCCCAGGGGCTCTCAGCTAGCCTGCACAGGAGACCATAACAGCAAACCCGCCTAAGAGCAGGTGGCGGTGAAGCCCGACACCTAAGTTTGAATACACACGTACGGACATGCACGCACGCACGCACGCACGCACGCGCGCGTACGGACGCGCGTGCACACACACGTACAGACACGCACGCGCACACACACATACATCCATGCACGCGCGGACACATGCACACACAATTTAAAAAAAAATGCAGGGTAATGTTTATCCAGGCACAGTGACATACACCTATAATCCCAACTACTAGGCAGACAGAGCAGGAGGGTCATGAATTCAGGCCAGTGTAAACAAAAGGGTAAGACCCTGTCTCTAAACAAACAAGCACACATACTGATTTGATTGTTCTATATCTTCAACATTTGGTTCAATCTGCCCTTCTCATGTTTATTACCCTAATGGGGCTGGGATGGCAGTATGTGTGACATTTCCTTTTTTTTTTTTCCTGAGCCAAGACTCACCATATAGCCCCAAGATGACCTATAACTCACTCTGTAGCTCAGGCTGGCCTTGAACTCACAGAGATCCACCTGCCTCTGCCTCCTGAGTGCTGAGATTAAAGGCGTGCGCCACCATTGTCCGGCTCCCTCTACATTTTTAAGGCTTTTGGTATATATGCTCCAATAGACCCCAGGGTTGGCCCTGATACTTTAGTTTACCTTTCTGTCAGCAAAGCAGATCAAGAATCTTGAGTTCTTTGATTGAATTCCGGATAATAAATTTGTCCCCAATGGTCCCCTGTACAGTGTGTTGTCTGGCGTAATTGACTTTCAGGGCCTTCTGACCACCTGCTGGGTTCAGTGGGTCATCTCGGCAACATTATCTTTCTCTTTAGAGCAAAAATCTGTCTTTGCCTCAGTTTCCCTCATTTTGGGTGTCCATTTGTCAGTAGCGGACAGTTTATCAACTGCATGCCACCTCTCCAGCCATATTCATGACCCATGGCATTCAAATGCAACAGATCCAAGGTTTCACGGGTGAGCCAGCACTGTCCTCTTTGACGGCACTTTGTGTCTCTATCCTGGCAGGAAGCCTTAGTTTATGAGCTGAAGTTTCGGAAGAAGCCTGGGAACCCAGAGTGCTATGGTCTTTGTGTATTTTTCCCTTGATCTGGTAGCAGGAACCAGGTTAACCAAATATGCTGGTTATACCGCCCCCTGGTGGATGTTAGGATCAAGAACAGCTTATGATAGCATTTTCCAGCGGCAAACTGGCTTCTGAGCCACTAACTGTACCTACCCCTTTATATGGTAGTGAGATGGGGTGAAGGGAGAAAGGGGGCCACCAGGGCATAGGCACCTCAGTAGGAAAGGGAGACCAGAAGCAAGTGCTCTGATACTCTTAGTTCAGGATGCTTGCTGTGGAGAGCGAAACGAAGAAATGATACAACACCCCTCATTTGAGAGAGGGTCTCGTGAGCCTGTTTTGAACATTCTATGTGCTTCAAATTTGATGTGGCCAAGAATGACTGAACTCCTGGCCCTCCTGCCTCCATCTCCCAAGCCTTGAAACGATAGATATATGTCACCGTACCCCATTTTCCCTAAGGGAAGCAATGAGAAATCCAGCACCGTACGTGCTCTAAAACACACTGTGAAATGCACATTAAAAGTCTATTGGGGGGACACTGGAGAGATGGCTCAGGGGTTAAGAGCACTGGCTGCTCTTCTTCTTCTTCTTCTTTTTTTTTTTTTAAAGATTTATTTATTTTGTATACAATGTTCCGTCTGAATGTATGCATGCAGGCCAGAAGAGGGCACCAGATCTCATTACAGATGGTTGTGAGCCACCATGTGGTTGCTGGGAATTGAACTCAGAACCTCTGGAAGAGCAGCAGGTGCTCTTAACCGCTGAGCCATCTCTCCAGCCCTGGCTGCTCTTCTGGAGGACCCAGGTTCAATTCCCAGCACCCACATGGAAGCCCACAACTGTCGGTAACTCCAGTTCCAGGGGATCCGATGCTCTCACGTGGATGTACATGCAGGCAAAACACCAATGAACATAAAATTTTTAAAAAGTCTATTTGGGGGTTGGGAGATGTGACTCTGTAGAATGCTTGACTATGAAGCTCTAGGGTCAATCTCTGCGGTAAACAAAGCAAAAAAATAAAATAAAATAAAATAACCCAAACTCCAATCTTTCATTTTTTAGAATGTGTTTAAAGACATAGACTTTAGGTGATATGCCAAGTACCCATGATAAGACTGGGAGAGATTTGAATGTCTTCCACCATAAAGAAACGACAATGTGGCTGGGCCTTAGCACTCAGGAGGCAGAGGCAGGTGGACTCTGAGTTTGAGGCCAGCCTGGTCTACAGAGCAAGTTCCAGGACAGCCAGGGATGCACAGAGAAACCCTGTCTCAAAAAGCCAAAAGAAAAAAAGAAAAGGGAAGAAAAGAAAGTGAATGGCAGTATGAACGGACTAGGTGGCTCGGTGGAGAAAAGCCCTTGCTGCCAAGCCTAACTGCCTGAGTTCGATCCCTGGTACTCCTGTGGGAGGAGAGTGTCAACTCCTACAAGTCGTCTGTCCTCTGACCTCCTCATACCTGCTGTGGTACACGAATGTCCATACTCTCCCATCCATATCACAGACACATTAATAATAAATAAAAAATAAAATAGAAAATGTTAAAAGAGAGGACAGATGTTTGAGGATATAGGCTCAGTATCTGGGGCCTGATTTCAGTGGTTACACAATCACTAAGGGTGGGCTCTGAGGCTTGCCTTGTGCTAGGTTCCACCCTCCATGCCAACAAACAGAACGTTACACAATGTGCATGAACCCAAACATCAAGAGGCTCCCATCACTCTGGACAGTTGAGATGTTTTATGTACCAGTTAAAATGGATTTAGATTAAACAATGGTGACAATAATGCCGATAGTCATCACCAGCTGGTGTGCCCACTGGCTCCGGTGATGCTCCTTTTCCACAACTGCAACCATACCCTCCGTCCATCCATTCACCCCACAGACGCCCAGCATCCTCCACGTCAGTTAACTTTCTTGGTGCTGAGGCCGTGACTGTGGCCAAAACAGAGTCAGAGAGACTAGATTCTAGTCAGGGAGATGGATGGGTGACGAACACATTAATAACCCATCCATGGTATTCTGACCCAAATACCCATGTCCTCTGAAAACTCCTATCTGAGGCTCAAACCCCAAAAGTGAACATTTAGAGATGGGCTTATGAAGAAGTAAGTTTGGTGCATGAAGTCATAAAGGGAAAGGATCTCATTCCCTTTAAAGAAGAGATACCAAGCCACAGAGGTAGCACATACCCAGTGTTGTGGGATAGTCTTTTTGTACAGTGTAAAGATGTGTCTCTCCCTGAGGCACGTTCTGATTGGTTTGATAAAGAGCTGAATGGCCGATAGCTAGGCAGGAGAGCATAGGCAGGACTTCTGGGGAGAAAGGGGAACCCTGGGAGGAAGAGAGGTGGGGGACACGAGACAGGGAGGGAGGCAGACACACATTACGGAGGAAAGGTAACTCGCCGTGTGGCAAAACGTAGGTGAATAGAAACAGGTTATTTAAGTTAGAAGAGCTAGTTGGGAACTAAGCTAAAGGTCAAACTTTCATAATTAACAGTAAGTCTCCACGTCATTATTTGGGGGCTGGTGGTCCAAAGAAAGTCCAACTACCCCCCAGCACCCAGGTGTCAGAAGCAGGAGAATAAAGACCGGCCTGAAGAGAAAATGGGCCCCATGGCTTGGGTCGTATTTATTGTTGAGCTTAGTTTATGCCAAAACAAACAGAAGCAGAGGCCTCTGAGAACTCAGTGATGTACCTCCTCGTCCTCCGTCCTCACTGTGAGTGCAAAGCGGCAGTGTGGTTAAACAGGAAGATGGTCTTCTGGAAGCCACAGAAGACCCTTCACCAGACCCCAAATCACGGTGGAGCCTTGACCTAGGGCTTGATGACGTCATTTTAGAGCAGTGGTTCTCAACCTCCTAATGTTTCAACCCTTTAATACAGTTCCTCATATTGTGGTGACCCCCCAACTATAAAATTATTTCCGTTGCTACTTCATAACTATAATTTTGCTATTGTTATTAATTGTAATGTAAGTGTCTATACTTTCTGGTGGTCTTAGGTGAAAGGGTTGTTCAAACCCCAAGGGGTCAAGACCCACAGGTTGAGAACCACTGATTTAGAGCGATACGAAAATAAATGCCTTTTGCTTTAAGTCACTGTCTATGTCTTTCTCTTTTTCTCTCTCATTCTCTCTCTCACTCTGTGTGTGTATATTTGTATGTGTGTCTGTGTCTGTTTGTGTGTCTACATGAAAAGTGCACACATGGAGGTCCAATGGTAAGCTCAGGTGGATCTTCACCTTCCACCTTGTTTGAGACACGGTGTCTTATGGTTTGCCCACGAGCTCACCCGGTTATCTGCCCCAGGAGCTCCCAGGGGGCTTCTGACCCACCTCCCATCTCCCAGAGATGTATGTTGGGCTTATGCTGTCATGGCTGGCTTTATGTGGATTCTGGAGATGCAACCTCATGACCCTTTGGTGATGAGCACTTTTCCCACTGTCCAGCTCCTCAGCCCCATGTCTGTGCTTTTGTGTTTTGGCAGCTGAAGTTAGCCAACACGGGTAGTCACGTGGGCAGTCCTGGTAACTGTGAAGGGGTGGAAGGCAGTGTTGGGCATTGGAGAGACGGACCTGGGATTGCACTCTCAAAAAAGCCCATCTGCTACGGTGAGTACTGTGTAACTCCAGGAAGTTTTCCAACAGATTCTCACCGTGTGACACACCCCAACCATGCTGTGGAATGTTTCAGCACCCCAGCAGCCTCCCCATGCCCGTGCTGCCCAGCAGCTGACTGCCGTCAGCACAACATAATTTAGGCTGTTTCTGAACTTCATAATGACATGTGGCATGTTGATGGGCGTTTGGGCCCAGTTTGAGGGTATCCTATACAAAGTTGCAAAGATTTTTTTTTGTCTTTTTTTGGGGATGGGTGAGTCTCACTATGTAGCCATGCCTGGTCTTGAACTTAGAATGTAGATCAAGCTAACCTCAAATGCACAAAGAGCCGTCTGCCTCTCCTATTTCTGCTGGGATTAAAGGTATGTGCCACCAAGTGCAGCTTAGAAGGTTCTTGAACACGTCTTGTGGTCTGACATTCACTCTGTCAGGTCTGTGCCCAGGAGTGGACTTCCAGGGCGCAGAGTATACGCATGTGTAAGTCTGGTGCCTCCTGCTGTCTTTTCACGTGCCCGAGGCGGGGTGTTCAGAGGAAAACAGGCTAAAAGGAGGCATCCCAAAGCTGCGTGAAACTGCTTCCCTGCAACCCCAGCACGGAGAAGGCAGAAACAGGTGGATCTTGAATTTGAAGCTAGCCTGGGCTACATACCAAAAACCTGTTTGAAAAAAAGGTAATGTAAAACTGGCAAACGTGCCGATATGACTATTGAGTGTCTGAAGTGTGGCTGACAGGCCTGAGGAACTGGATTTGTGTTGTTTTGTTTTGTTTTTGAGACAGAGTCTCACTATGGTTGGATTACAGGGGTAATTGAATTTGGGGTGTGTGTGTGTGTGTGTGTGTGTGTGTGTTCAAACACTTTTGAATACATGCTTGTGTTGCCAGATACAGAACCCACAGCCTTATGCATGAGAAGGATGTAGTCTCAACACTAAATCTCCAGTGCTATTTGAGTTGGGTGTGGAAAAACACACCTGTAATCCTGGGACTCCAAAGGTGGAGGTAGGAGACTCGAAAGTTCAGTCCCATCCTTTATTACATAGTAAGTTTGAAGCTGGCCAGCACTAATGAGATGCTTTGTTTTGTTTTGTTTGTTTTTGTTTTTTCAAGATAGTATTTCCCTGTGTAGCCCTGGCTGTGCTGGAACTCACCCTGTCGACCAAGCTGGCCTTGAACTCACAGAGATCCACCTGCCTCTGCCTCCCAAGTAAATTAAAGGGATCAAAGCCGTGCGCCACCACCCAATGAGATTTTTTTTTAAGTGCCTGCTTACAAATAATGACAGGGAGACTTATTATTAATTATGAAAGCTTAGCCTTAGTATAGGCTTGTCCCACTAGCTCTTATAACTTAAATCAATCCATTTATTTTAATCTACATTCTGTCTGCTTTGATCGTTACCTCATCTCTCCACACTGCCCATGCTGCTTCCTCTGGGTCTGACTGGCGCCTCCATCTTCTTCTTCCCAGAGTTCTCTCTTTGCCCGGAAGTCCTGCCTATACCTCCTGCCTAGCTATTGGTTGTTTAGCTTTATATTACACCAATCACAGCAATACATTTTCACACAGTGTACAAAAATCCCACAACACTATGGGGTGTGGAGAGAAAGCCAGGAGACTTTTCCTTTAAAAAGATCCATTTACACATTGTTCAGCTTGAAGAGCAGCAGGTCCCCGCCTAAAGCCCAGGGCCCAGGTTCCCTGGAAGGCTCCGGCAGTGTCTGTGATCCCAGTTGGTGCAAACTCAGCATTCACTTCTAATTCCCATCTTTCCGGGCCCCTGAGCCATGTGTACCCCAGCTTAAAATGCCTTTCTTGCTTAGGCTTTCTACCAGTTATGGGTTGGTTTGGTTCTGTAACTGAAAACCCAGCCAAATAATGGCCTGGCTCTTCTCATACAATAAAAATCCAAATACCACAAATGTGATTAATATCATGAGTGTAATTAATGAATATCATGAGTGTAATTTTAAAAATAAATAAATAAAGTAATTAAAAAAAATCCAAACAGGGGCATTCCAGGGCACTGTGTGGTGTGCACCCTGTGGTGTGCTGCCAGCAGAACCCATTCTTCATCTGTTCTTCCTCACCCCAGTGGTCACCCTTGACACATTCCCTCAAGGTCACAAGATGGCTGCTCCATCTCTAGGATCTGTTCTGTATTCCAGGCAAGGGGCAAGTTAAAGATCAAATGATTTGCTGGGGGCTAGGTAGGTGGTTTAGGGATAAAGGTGATTGCTGCTAAGCCTGAGGAGCTGAGTTTGATCCCTGGAACCCACCAGCTTCTACAAGTTATCTTTTGATCTACTCTCTCTCTCTCTCCCTCTCTCTCTTTCTCTCTCTCAAAATAAAAAAAAAATGTAAACATATTTTAGATTAGGAAAACTATTTAAAGCAATATCTGTCATAGTGATTTTTAGAAAATAAAGAAAAAAGTTCCCTAAGTAAAGACCCACAATTATCTTAAAAAGATTTACTAGTAAGAAAATTCAGGGGGCTGGAGAGATGGCTCAGTGGTTAAGAGCACTGGTTGCTCTTCCAGACGACCCGAGTTCAATTCTCAGCACCCACATGGCAGTTAGCAACTGTCTGTAACTCCAAGGTCTGACACCCTCAGACATATAGGCAAAATAACAATACACATGAAATAAAAATAAATAAATTAAAAAAAAAAGAAAAAAAAATTCATTCCAAAGTCCTTTTCCAGAGCTGGAGGGAAGGCTCAACAGGTAAAGGCACTGGATGCCAAGCCTGAGGATCTGAGTTCGACCCCCTCAAGTTATAGGTTGTCCTCTGACCTCCACACATACTCTGTTGCTTGTACACACTCACACACATGCCCATTAAATAAATAAATAAATAAATAAATGTAATTAAAGAGTCATTTTTTATGCATGCATATGTGTGCATGTGTTCTGAGATGCCATGTGCACATACAACCTGGGGTGTTGTTCCTCAGAAGCCATCCACCTCCTTTGAGACAGGTCTATCATCGGCTTGGAGCTCCCCAGTTAAGCTTGATTGTCTGGCTAATGCCCTAGGGATCCTCCTGTCTCTGCCTTCTCAGTGCTGGATTAGAAGTAGGAATCACCAGGCCCAGCATTTTGCTGTTGTTTTGAGACAGGGTTTTACTGTGTGGCCCTGGCTGTCCTGGGACACACTCTGTAGACCAGGCTGACCTTGAACTCAGAGATTTTCCTGCATCTGGGTCCTGAGTGCTGGGATTAAAGGCATGTGCTACCACTGCCTGGTTTAGGCCCAGCATTTTTTACGTGGATTCTGGGGATTGAATTTAGGTTGTAATTCTTGCAAGAAAACCCATTAACAACTGAGCTACCTGTTTTATTTATGATAGTTGTGGGGGGCCCAAAACAGCTTGACAACACAGCTACCATGTCAGGCTTAGAGGCCCAGACACAGCTGCCATGACAGGCTTACTGGTAGGCAACACCTGGATCCAGGAAAAGCCATAAGATGACACCACCCAGAGAGATCCACCCAGGGATGGGCCAGGGATGGGGAAGTACCTGACATTCCAAACATTCCAACCATCATATAAGGTTAGACAAAATGGCCAGATGTTCCTGAATCTAGCACACACCTATTTCTCCTTTTTGCTGAGATACCCCTAGACTAATGTCAGCCAATCAGGGTCCTGAACCCTGGAAATCTCTTTACCTCAACCTCTGCTATGATAAAAACCCTATCCGACCTGGGCTGGGGGCTCTCTGCTCTCACTGCTGCCTTGGACAGACAGAGAGACCAAGCTCGAGCTTGAATAAAGGCTCTTTGCTTTTACATACAGGATTCGGTCTCCATGGTGGTCTTTTGGGGGTCCCTGACATCTGGGCATGACAATAGTGTCTCACAGTGTTCTAAGACAAGATCTTCTGTGCAGGGCAGGTTGGCTTTGACATGTAGCCCAGGGTAGCCTCAAACTATTGATTTTCCCACTGGGATTACAGATATGCCATCCTTTCCATTTTCTTTCTAGAGCTGTCTGAGTCTATTTTACTGGTGAGATCTTAGCCATATGGTCACTCATAGCTGCAAAAAATGTCTTAAAAGTATAATTTTTCTTTCTAGGCGTGTGACAGTCATGGACTGAAGTGGAAGTATATTGTTTTAATTTGGTAAGAAAGAAGAAAAAGAAAATAGGTATCGGGAGATCTCTGGCCAGCAAGCCTGGTCCAGGCCTGACTTTGCTATGGTGGGTGCTGTTTTTTGAGACAGGCTCTCTTGTATCCCAGGCTGATGTTGAACTCACTATGGCAGCTGAGCTTGACCTTGAACTCTTGATCCTCCTGCTCCCAAATGCTGAGATTTCAGCCATGTGCCACCATGACTGATTCACGTGGTACTGGGAATTGAAGCCAATCACCATGTATGCTAGACAAGCACTCTACCAACTGAGCTGTATCCCTAGCCCCTAAATAATCTTAAATTTTCTTTCTTTCTTTCTCTCTCTGTCTTAGTTAGGGTTTTTATTGCTGTGAAAAGACATCATGACCACAGCAATTCTTATAAAGAAGACATTTAATTGGGGTGGCTTGATTACAGTTTTAGAGGTTCAGTCTATTTTGTATCATGGCATTCAGTCATCATCTTGGCAGGGAGCATGGTGTGCAGGCAGACATGGTACTGGAGAGGTAGCTGAGAGTCCTACATCTTGTAGGCAACAGAAAGTTGACTGAGATATTTGATGGTACCCTGAGCATAGTAAACCTCAAAACCTGCCCCCACAGTGACACATTTCCTCCAACAAGGCCATACCCACTCCAACAAAGCCACACCTCCTAATAGTGCCACTCCCTATGAGATTATGGAGGACAATAACATTCAAACTATCATCACACTTCATTTCCCCCCCTCTCCCCCCATGCAGAGGATCAAACTCAGGCCTTTGAGCATGCATGGAACTGCAGTCTCGTTCTTTGGGAAGACATTTAATGTCCAAACTGGAATCTCCTTTACAAAGGCTTCCTTGGGATTCATCTGGCTGCACTTCTTGAAAACAAGGACTGTGTATTCTGTCTTCTTTCTCTTCACATGCTCTTATCAGGCATGGGATAGATGCTAGCAAGTATCTGGGTCAAACATGAAGTGTCTGTGTGTGTGCACGTGTGCATGCATTTGTGCATGTGAATGTGGGTGTGCATGCCACAGTGTGATGTGTCAGGCCTCACCTGCCACCTTGTTTGAGGATCTCATTGTTATCTGCTGTGTACAACAGATCGCCGGCCAAAGAGCTTCTGGGGATTCTCCTTCTCCATTCCCATATCCATAGAGGCACTGGGATTACAGGCTCACATGTTACTCGTCTGGCTTTTACATGAGTTCTGGGGATTGGAACTCAGTTCCTCATGCTTGCACAGCAAGTGCTTTTACCCACTGAGCCATTTTCCAGTTCACAAATAAAGTATTAATTATTCTCTTGATGGTAGAAATATTAGTGATTTTGGTTTTGGTTTGTTTCTTAATTTTTCAACTTTTCCAATGAACGTGATGCTTTTGTTTTTGTTTTTCAAGACAAGGTTTCTCTGCATAGCCCTGGCTGTCCTGGAACTCACTTTGTAGACCAGGCTGGCCTAGAACTCAGAGATCTACTTGCCTCTGTCTTCCAAGTGCTGGGATCAAAGGCGTGCACCACCACTGCCACCCAGCTTTGAATATGTTATTTTGATAATTGAAATAAGAATAAAAATTATAAATAAAGCTCATATTTAAAGGGGGAAGACACTGACATGTTTAAAGTTGTACTTTTACAGTGATGCATTCATGGTTTAACCATATTCACAGTAAATATTTACGCCATTCATTGAGTTGGCTGTGGATGTTGTTGTTGCCTTACAGAACTGTTTTCTGATGTCACCTTGATAGACATATAGTTTTTTGTTTTTTGTTTTTTTTTTAAAGATTTATTTATTTATTATGTATATAGCATGTATGACTGCAGGCCAGAAGAGGGCACCAGATCTCGTTACAGATGGTTGTGAGCCACCATGTGGTTGCTGGGAATTGAACTCAGGACCTCTGGAAGAACAGTCAGTGTTCTTAACCTCTGAGCCATCTCTCCAGCCCCTAGACATATAGTTTTAAGTACTTTTCCTAATCAAATGTGAAACATCCCCTGAACTCAAAACCAAAGTTTACTAGAAATAGTAAAGGATTTCTCTTTTTACTGTGGAAGGTGGTGGGGGAGTTACAGAATCTATCTATTCTGGTTATCTATGCTGAAACTACAACCAAACCAAACCAAACCAAACAGGTGGGTGTGGTGCCGCACATCTGTGATCCCAGCTCTCAGGATAGCCTGAGTCCAAGGCCAGCCAGGGACTGGAATGCATCATGGAAGAGCTCTGGAGCTCCTGCTGAGTATGTTCGAGGCCCTGGGTACCATCCCAGCACCAAAACCAGGGGCACAGCTGGAGAGATGGCTCAGTGGTTAAGAACACTTGCTCCTGGATTCAATTCCCAGTACCCACGGACAGCTCACAACACCTGTAACTCCAGTTCCAGGGTATCTCTTCTGGTCCCCATGAGCACTATATGCATGTGGTGGATAAACAAACATGAGGCAAAGCACCCCTACTCATAAAATAACAATAACAACAACAACAACAACAACAGACCTTTCCCAAACCCAAACTCGGTGTTTTAAAATAATTGTTTTGCAGTCTCACAGGTCTGTGACTTAAGAATCTGAGAAGGGCTCTGCTGACTGGCTCTGCTGTGTGGAGCTGGAACACGGGGTCTGGCTGTTCATCTCTTTACTCCTTATTCTCTTGAGTTCAAGGTCCCTCCTTGGACTTCCTAAGCCTTACACAAGTGGGACCACTCACATGGTAACCTTCCCAAGAGAGCACTTGGAAGAGCAGGTCATTCTTTTTATCTATCTATCTATCTATCTATCTATCTATCTATCTATCTATCTATGTATTTATTTATTTATTTTTGAGACAAGGTTTTGCTATATAACAGCTCTGGCTGGCCTGGAACTCCCTCTGTAGACCAGGCTGGCCTCGAACTCACAGAGATCCATCTACCTCTGCCTCCCAGTGCTGGGATTAAAGATGTTCGCCATCAGGACTGACCGAGCAGGTCATTCTTACAACTTAACTTTTCAACAGTGTTTAGTATCAAAAAGTGCTTAATCAGGTTCAATGAGACTCAGGTTAATGGGTATGCGGTGCTGGTTACCGACGGAAAAGTCATGGGCCACGGCCACGACTACCAGAGTTATAAAGAGCTTTATTAGAAAGAAGAGGGGATAGGAGGGAGGAGCCAGGCCTGGTGGGGGAGGGAAGCAGGGAGAAGAGCAGAGAGCAGAGAGGAAACAGAAAGAAGGGGGTGGGGGTCTGCGGCTGGCTTTTAAAGGCGGGGATTGCGTGACCTCTCCATTCGCTGATGATGTAAGATGCAAGACGCCGGGCCCTGAGCTGCGCATGTACAGAATCCTAACACGGGTCCTACCTTCGTTTCTGAAACAGGTCTCACGTAGCCCAGGGTAGCCTAGAGCTTGCTCTGTAACCAAGGATGAACCTGAAGTCCTCACCCTCCTGCCTTCACCCACTGAATGCCAAGATTACAAGGATGCACTACACAACCGGCTTTGGGGTTTGGATTTTTATGTGTTGAAGGTGTGATCTTCAGTGCAGCGGTGTGCAGAGGTGGAGCCTCTGGAAGGTGACTGGATCATGATTCATGGATTCATAACATACACACGGGCATGCATGCACAACACAAACATATTAATGGAAGAAGCAACTAATTGGGCTTTATTTATATTAGCATTCCATATGAAGTGATAGTTAAAGTCTCTTCAGCACTAACAGGAGGAGTTAAGAGCTGGGCGGCTCCCTGAAGTTAAAACAACGCCTTTTGGAAACAGCCGAAAACCTTTCCAATTACAAGTGTCAATGATTAGTGAAGGTTCTCTAGCGGTACAGAACCGTAGAACAAATACATATATACTAAATAATTTATTAAATCCACTTATGTTAAAATAGCAACAACAGCCAACGCACCCCAGAGAGGCTGAGACCCCGGTAGTTGCTCAGTCCACGTGACTGGGACCTCAACAGCCCCAACCTGGCCCCCAAAGCCTGGAGAGTCCACAGAGGGCCTGGAAACGCGGGTTCTGATGTCAGTGGAGGAAGCAGCAACAACAGGGTAGTCAACTCAGTGGCAAGTGGGAAGGCCGGGAGCACAGGTGAAGGTCTTTCTGCCACCAGGCGCCATGTGCTGTGCGCCATGCCCTCCTTGCCTGAGCTGCTTCCAGAAGATGCCACCCACACTTGGGCGGGTCTTCCCACATCCAGGTGCTGCTCCCTACTCACGCGATTCTGATGTGTGACCAGTTGACTTTAAAGCCGACCAGCATGGCTTCTGTGAGATTTGTGGGAGAGTGAGAAAGCCAGACACAGCCTCATCTAAGCCTAGAGAAACAGTAGAGAATTTGAACTGGCTTTTATGTTTTCAATGTCTGAGAAACTTGGTCAATGGCTGAATTTATCAGGGGGGGGAGCAAGGTTGTCCTTGGAGCAGGTGCAGTGGCACGGGTTTTTAATCCCAGCACTCTGTAGGCAGAGAAAGGCAGATCTCTGCAAGTTCAAGGCCACTGTGGTCTCCATAATGAGTTCTAGGACAGCCAAGGCTACATAGTGAGAACTAAACAAATAAATAGGTAAATAAATATTTTTCTTGGCTGTCGAGTGGAAAGTGGTTTCAGAAACAGTTAAGTTCAGCTGTACAGGGGTGATGAGGATTGTTCTCCAGTGCTTGAGTCTTGGGAAAACTGAGATCACGCCAACACAAAGGAGCCCAGGGAGGAGCCTGGGAGGAGCACGGACCGTTGCTGTTTTTCTGTTCCCATGTTTTAGCTCTCAAATTGTTTACAACCAGAATAAGTTATGCATTTCTTGGGTACTTAGAAATTGTTAAAAGTTAGAAGAGCCCCAAACTGCCAATTGATGGGTGAATGGATGAACAAAAACAGAACCCTGTAGAGCATACCCAAAAGTCCAGAGGCTGAGGAGGGAGAGTTCAAAGCCAGCCAGGGCCATGTAGTCAGACTGTCTAAAACAGAAACAGAGAGAGAGAGAGAGAGAGAGAGAGAGAGAGAGAGAGAGAGAGAGAGAAAGAGAGAGAGAGAGAAACATCCTGGTAATTCTAGTACTTGGAAAGTAGAGGCAGGAGAATCAGGAATTCAAGGTCATCCTCGGCTATAGCTGGAGTTTGAGACCAGTTTGAACTACATGAGATCCTGTTTTTTTAAAAAAAAGTTGACATGATGCATTTTACATTATATACAGTCTACCATTATTTCAATTTTTTTTCTAGAAAAGTTTGGATTTTTTTCCCTGGAAACTTAAAGTGTAAGATGCTGCTAGTTCCAGAAAATCATAGATTTCTGAACCTCATGAAGCAAAATGGTTTTCATTGGTGATTAGTCTTTTGGAGGTTGGATCTCACTGTGTATCCCTGACTGGCCTGGAACTTGCAGAGACCACCCCCCCCAGAATGCCGGAATTAAAGGCATTTACTACAGCACCCAGAAAAATGGTTTTCTTAAAAAAAAATTGCCCTGTGTGTGTGTGTGTGTGTGTGTGTGTGAGAGAGAGAGAGAGAGAGAGAATGTGTGTGTGAGAGAGAGAGAAGGAGAAAGTGTGTGTATGTGTATATGAGTGTGTGTGTGAGAGTGTGTGAGTGTGTGTGAGAGGGTGAAAGTGTGTGTATGTGTGTGTGTGAGTGTGTGAGAATGTGTCTATGTGTGTGTATGCATGTGTGAGTGTGTGTATGTGTGTATGTGTGTGTGTGTGTGTGTGTGTGTGTGTGTGTGTGTGCACTTGTACTAGCCTGTCAACTTCTGGATGAAATTCCTACCTCCACCTCTCACCTCACATTTCAGGCATGCTGCTACATGTAGCTTTTATTTGATTCCAGGAATCAAACTCAGGGCATCAGTCTTGGTGGCAAGCATCCTTACCTACTAAGGCATCTCGCTGGCCATAAAAGAATAACTTATATAGCTGCCTTAAACATGGTAGAGAGAGCCGAAGTGCATGCTGGTTGTTTGGATTCCTGGAGGGCTGAAGGGCAAGTGAAAGGATCACCTTGGTTGGGTGTGTGGATTTGAGGCACTGTAGGATACTCGTCCATTTCTACATGTGTCCAAAAACACTAGACACCTAACAATACTCTCATCTCAGGAGGGAGTACCTTGCATCTTATGACTCTCTGCTCCCAGCCTGGAGGAATCCAGAGAGTCCCAGATTTCACGGTAGGTTAATGGGATGGTCTTTCTGCATGCCATGAATATGTTACTATGATTAGTTAATAAAGAAGCTGCTCTTCTTTATTAACTAATAGCCAGGCAGGAAATCCAAGAAAGGACAAGAAGAAGACAGGCAGAGGAAGAGGAGATACCAGCTGCTGCCCAAGGAGCAGCAAGGTAACGCCATGGCCACGTGGCAACTTATAGATAAATAGAAATGGGTTAAGTTATAAGAACTAGCTAGCAAGAAGCTTGAGCCATAGGCCATCCAGTTCATAATTAATATAAACCTATGGGTGATTATTTTATAAGCAGTTGCAGGACCATGGGGCAGGGCGGGACCGTGTGGCTGGGTGGGACTGGAGAAATATTATGGCTACATTTGGCACACCATGTTGGGCGCCAGATAATGGGATTATATGGCTAGCAATCCATGGAGCCTCCTTAATGATCAAATGAATTTATTTGGGGGTTAACTCACAAGACAGAATAAAGGAATTTGTTGCGTGATCCTGGAAGAGTGAGGCATGGTCCAACGTGGTTCTCTGGTAAGCTCTGCCCTGGTCCGTACCAGCATCCAAAACCACAAGGTAGCAAAGAGAGAGAGGGTACATGCATCCCAGATCTTAAGTGTTCCCCAGGGATCATACTCCAGGGGCATGTACCTCAAGGTCATAGACAGGTGTAAGAGCTACCTGCTACTTCACTAGGGGTGGTGCTTCAGGGCGTGGCACAGACAGCCACCCACTACATCAGGTCACTGTCCCATCCACATTCTGCCAGACTTGTAAGGTAAATCCTGAAGACCTTCCTGGTGGGGAGACAGGTTTCAGTTGGTTGATATTGGTAGCTCTGCACTCTTTTCAGGTGGTGGCTCTGCCCCCAAGCTTGAAGGCAGGTTTGTTTTCTTTGCCACCTTGCTTAAACCAACCACATCATTTCTCTCAGACTGACCCTTGGCATGAGCTCACTAAGAGTCGTTCATGCCTTTGCAGTTGAAGACCGCCGTGTTCCTGGTACCCACTACAGTGTCGTTCTCTTCCTCCAAAGAGCCACTGTGGGTCTTGTCAAGTTCTGATGTCACTGAAGGTGGCGGAACGATCTTGCTGCTTTATCAATCTCTATCACTCTGCGGTCAGTTCAGCTGGACCGCTCGGGACCACACATTGGCAAGATCTCAGGCTTGGGTCATTTGCCAGCTGTGTTCAAAATCGTAACAGCGATGGATAGGAAACTCAATCTACATTATAGCAAGGAAGTCCTCCTATGTCCAAAGCCATGGGGATATTTGTAAAATGAATGGTGCTGCATGCCTTTAATCCCAGTACTCTGGAGGCAGATCTCTGAGTTCAAGGCCAGCCTGGTCTACAGAGTGAGTTCCAGGACAGCCAGGACTACACAGAGAAACCCTGTCTCAAAAAACAAAACAAAAAAAAAGAAAGAAAAGGAGGGAGGGAGGGAGAAAGGAGAGAAGGAAGGAAGGAAGGAAGGAAGGAAGGAAGGAAGAAAAAGTTGTTTTCTGACCTTCACAACACATTCCAGGGCACACATGTATCTACATTCATATCTACACACAGACACCACCACTACACAAACACACACAGAAATTTTTTTTAGAAGGATTCATGGACTGGAGAGGTGGCTCAGTGGTTAAGAGCGCAAACTGTTTTTACAGAGGACCTGAGTTCTGTTCCCAGTAGCCATGTTGGGTGGCTCACAACAACCCAAAACTCCAGTCGCAAGAGACTCAATACTTCTGGTCTTCATAGGCATTCATACCTACATCCACATACCTACACATAGACACATATGCATACACATAATTAAAATTTAAAATTTTCACAAAATGGCCCAGGTTATTGGATGGGTGTGAAT
>CABHPQ010172180.1:0-33086 GCA_902168405.1 Peromyscus aztecus | reverse complement strand
GGAGGGAGGGAGGGAGGGAGGCAGAGAAGGAGAGACGGAGAGAGAGAGGGAAGAGGGGGTGTTTCACAGATGATAGGCAGATCGGTAACATGATTTGGACTGGATCTAAATCTTTTCTGTGTGTTAGAACAAAGCAGGTGGGAAGAGCCCTTTGCCGACTCTTTCTAGGGCCTGTCAGGTGCCTCATCTTTTAGCAATTGGGGATCAGTTCAGTGGCATAAAGGACTACTGAGGACGCCGCTAGCTTCTTTTTAATTTATTGTTCGTTAGCACACATATAATTAGGTTTCACTATGGTAGTTTTTCAAACATGATTTGTCTTGTTTCTCTCGCTCCCTCTGCTCCCCTTGCTCTTCTCCCCTCTATAACCTCCTCTGGGCTTTTGTGTGCCAGTGTCCTTTTGCCCCCCCCCTCCTGGCCCCCTTCTCAACACCTCTCCTTGCCCTCTCACCTCCTATCTGATTTCAAAGCCTATACATACTCTCCAATCCCCTTATTTGTGTACATATGAGTATGCAAAGCTCCCAGTGCCCTGACTGACAGTCAGTCTTAGTGCATGGGGGGGTGGGGGGGGTGGGGAGTGGAGGGGGAGTGTGGGGTGGGGTGTGTGTGTGTGCATGTGCTTTGATCAGTCTTGGATTCTGAGTGTCCATGTGAGCTGCTCACGGGGGTGCTGTCTCATAGTGTGCAGAGCCACCTCCCACTACACGCTTCCGGGCTGCACCCAGATGAAAGAGGCTTAGGCCTGGAATTTGTGTGGGAGGCGGGGATGGGGATGGGTGGAGAAGTGCTCACCTCACTTTTCCATTCTCTGAAGGCCCAGATGCCATTAATGACACACAGGAGTGGTAAACACGAGGGCGATGTATTCACACAACTAAGAATTAAAGAAATGAGAGGAGCCGGGCGGTGGTGGCCCATACCTTTAATCCCAGCACTTGGGAGGCAGAGGCAGGCGGATCTCTGTGAGTTCGAGGCCAGCCTGGTCCCCAAAGCGAGTTCCAGGAAAGGCGCAAAGCTACACAGAGAAACCCTGTCTTGAAAAAAAAAAAAAAAAAGAAAGAAATGAGAGGAAATCTGACTTTCCATAAGGCAGTGGCTGCACAGGAAGTGGGTGTCTGACATTTAGGGGATAACAGAGTTCAGAGTGTGTGCGCAGGAGCTTTCTTTTGGGCAAAGGATAGCACTGATTATTTCGTGTATCTGCACTGGCTCATGCATGGTGCTGTGGAGGTGTGTGTATGAGTAAGAACCTCAGGGACAGCAGATAAAGCTTGGTGTGCAAGGAAACCTTTCACTCAGTTCCCATTGGTCTTATATCAGGAAAAGGAGCTGAAGATGGTAGGCAATTTAAAAACTGGGGATAGGGTTCTCCCAGTCACAAATTAAAAGTCTCTGGAGAGAGATCAGCAGATGCTTCCAGCAGCAGAGGAAGAGGAGGGTGGGTCCCACAACTTGCCAATGACAGGCAGTGATAAATGTGAAGATTCTGTTTGTCACTAGCCATTTTGGAAATCTGATAACCATGGAATAAACTGGTGATTGAATGAAGAGATGAAGCATAATAATGTCTGTGATGGAAAATTCATACAAAATTAATTCACACTGGGTTTTATCTGTGCATGTGTGTTATGAACAGGCAAACAAATCAATTAAGATGTTAATTCAATATGCATGGTCTAGAAATTTGAAATTTTAAACAAAATGTTGATTTTGAATACTAAATAAAGTCTACCCTGTCTATCCTGGATCAAAATCATGGTGGCCCCATACCCTAGTTTTGTGCATAGTTTTGACACATACTCCATAAGAGAATTATAAGGAAACAAGAGACTGTTCCCCAAAAGACAACTTAAATGATTGTAAAGATGAATAGCCAGAAGTTTGCAAGCGGTCAACTGGGCAGAGAGGTGCTCAGAAAATGGGATTTTATTAGTGTTTTCTTGACTTTTATTTTTAAAAACTAAGTGCAGAAGCTATGCTTGTCAATCTGAAAGGGGAAAATTGGTATCTGTGCTTTATTTCTTTTTAAAATTAAAAAATGTGTGTGTGTGTGTGTGTGTGTGTGTGTGTGTGTGTGTGTGCAGAAAACAGTGGAGGGCAGCAGGTCCTTTTGATCTGGAGTTACAGGTAGTTGTGAGCCGCTTGATCAGGTGCTGGGACTTGAACTCGGGTCTTCTGGAAGAGTAGTCAGCACTCTTAATGGCTGTGCCATCTCTCCAGCCTTTGTGGTTTGTGGTTCTAATTGTAACTGAATTGATGACATTGTCCACAGGACTTAGGGCTGTCACTTACTTTTAAAAACCCGTTTCTTTCTTCTTGTCCTATCTCCATTGGAGACAGATTGGGAAAACTGTGTTTTCCTGGGAAGTTATTGAGTTTATCGGGTTTATTTTCAAAGTAATCACACGACTTCCACAAAAAGTTGATTTAATGGTTTATTCCACCCAATAACACCTTATTTTGTAGATGCCTGTGTACACACAGTGAAACACCTCAATAGATTTTGATCCTGCTCTTGATGTTTGGTGACATTATCTCATTCCTGAAAACTATATGGTTAAATTAAATTCACACCATCAATCTAAAAAAAATTCCCGAATTCTAGAACAAAAATGAACAACAACAACAAAACCCCACAGCATTTCAACTCATGAAAACCAAACACTTTCTTCATAGCTTAAAACAAGCCAACTGAATAATGCAAATGTCAGTAATAAACACCAGCTTGAAAGTAAGTGAACGTGGATTGTTCACGTAACGTAACACATAGATTAGTCATAATCTCCAGAGAAGAGGTGTCTGGACAGTAGCCGCTGGGGGGGTGGCAGGAAGCCATTCCTTCAAAGGTATTTTTCTCTCCGTATTGATGTATCATTTATTAATTTTAAGGAAGTCATGATTATTTGCCTTCAAACTATACTTAAAAGCAAAGTTTGTAATAATTTGAAAAGACTTTCAGGTCAAAATGCCAGGTGAGTGCTGTGGTGCTCTGAGGCACATAGGAGCCCTCCCCACGCACCATCAACTCTGGCGCACAGATCTCTTGGATCCACAGAGCAGAGAGTTCCTGAACTGCCTAAGCATGAAATTAAAGTCAGACTTGTTTCCCACTTGAAATTTCCTGACTAGGAATATACCGAGTAAATTAATGATTGGCTTTGCCAGAAACTGAAATACTGAAACATCACTTTCTTTTAACACAGTGAATCCACTTAAAGGGTGTGGAATAAGAGAGTGTAAGAGTCTTATACCAATAAAAGAGAGATCCAAACTTTTCAAAAGAAATCAGTGGAAAACTCACTGAAATGAAGTCACATGCTCTGAGCCTGGGTCCTGTATCTCAATATGATTATTGTTGTTATTTTACGTTTATGTGTGTGGGTGTTTTGCCTACATGTTACATCTGTACACCATGTGCACACAGTGCCTGCAAGAAACCAGCAGAGTCCTTCAGGGTCCCTGTAACCGGAGTTCCAGATGCCTGTGAGTCACCATGTAGGTGCTGGAAATGGAACTCGGGTCCTCCAGAAGAGCAGTCAGTTGCTTTTAACTGCTGAGCCATCTCTCTACCACTGGATGCTATTATTTTAATGGATAAGAAAAATCAAATGGAGCATGTCAAATCAGTTTATCTTGCTTGGGTATTCCTGATTCTTCAACAAGTCGCTCCTTTGGACGTTGAACACTCTTAGGCTGGTTATTGTATCCTCTCTCTTCAACTCACCCTATGCACTTTTTTCCATGGTTCTTGGGGAAAACGAAGACTTCTTAGTTTTGTTGGAAGACCCTTGGCAATCTGGTTCTCACAAATCCTTCAATTTTTTGTGTTTACTGTCCTGGTTGGTTTTTGTCAATTTGATACTACTTAATGTTATCTGGGAAGAGAA
The DNA here is from genome assembly GCA_902168405.1 of Peromyscus aztecus. Lineage (NCBI taxonomy): Eukaryota > Metazoa > Chordata > Mammalia > Rodentia > Cricetidae > Peromyscus > Peromyscus aztecus. The sequence goes on along the minus strand of CABHPQ010172180.1, from coordinate 29,196 downwards.
CTTCAGTAGAGAAAATGCCTCTCCATCAGATTGGCCTGTAGGCATGTCTGTAGGGCATTTTCTTGGTTACTGATTGATGTGGGTGGGCCTAGCTTACTGTGGGTGGTGCCAGCCCTAGGTAGAGGGGCCTGGCTAGTATGAGAAAGCAGGCCGAGCCAGCCACAGAAAGCAAGCCGGTAAACGGTGATTCTTAATGGGTCTACTTCAGTTCCTGTCTCCAGGTTCCTGCCTTGAGTTTCTGAGCCGTAACCCAAGTAAACTCTTTCCTCTCCAAGTTACAACAGAAAGCAAACTGAGATATTTGCCTTACTCCTAGAGTACTGTTTTAGCCAGGCTGAAATACTCTCATTTTTTTGAATTCGCTCTCTCTCACCTGCCATTCTTTGTAAAATCAAACTTTCTCCTTAAAGCCCTGTTTTTAATTTTTCATTCCACACTCCTCTTCTGTGGCATCTCAGGTTGAGTGTAACTTCTTGGGAAGGTCCTGCTGTGGCTTCCACAGACCCTTCCACTCCAAGTTGCTTTTGGTCAGTATTTATCACAGAGACAGGAAGCAGATGAGGACGCATCAAAAATCTCATACTCTACCTCGTGAAATGTGCAGTTATTAAATATCAGCTGAAAATGAAAACTGGGTTCTAACTCCATCCTTAACAGGTCTGCCACCCGAATCACTAATTTTATTGTTATGTTTTTGCATTTTCATTAGAAAATTGTTTTTAAAAAATTCCCTGGGATGCTAATGAAAGCTTCCTACAGCACAGACACAGAACAAACCCCCTGGTCAATGTCCTGATCTGCAGGGTAAACAGTGTTAATTGTGTGTGCTGCCTTCTTTGGGGGAAGGGCACAGAGAGGTTGTTAAAAATAGTGTATCTGGGCTGGGGAAACAACTCAGTCAAAAAGTGTGTTCCTCAAAAGCATGAAGACCTGAGCTCAGTGCATGGCCCACAAGACAGTGCTGTGTGTGGACATGCACACACACACACACACACACACACACCCTCAAGTCAGGTTTACAGCAATATGTTTCCTATAGAGAATACGTTTTGGATGAATAGAAAACAATTATGGAGAAAGTGAAAGATTTGGGATAGTGTTTTCAGCAGCTATTGAATATGGGGATTAAATGAGTTTTTCAACTTGTTGGAAAAAAAGTAGACATGCAGTAGTGTTATGAAGCGGGGGGCAACTAGGGGAAGGCGGAGGATCTGGGCGCAGAGAGTTGGGGAGGATTAAGGATAAGAACAAAGGACTAGGGCATATATGTATGGAAATTCCATGATGAAACTCATCACTTTTTAATGCTAACCTAAAAAATTAATTTAAAAAAGTGTTATCTATGACTTTATTTTAGTGATTTAATTTTGTTTTTAGTCTCTTTTAAAAAAAACAACAAAAACAAAAAAAAAAACCCTTGCAATTTGATCGGTCTGTGGTAACTTGGGGGGAAATCAGGTATACAAAAGTTGTAAATACAGTGTGAAACCATTCAAGTGCTTTTAAAAGATGTTTTAAGAGCTTTCAAACAATCAGCCTTACCCTGTGTTAAACTAAGAAAAAAAGTTTTAAAAAGGCAAAAGAGCTCCACCTGGTGGTAAACAGAAGAACTGCCCAATCTGTATTCCCTGATTTGGAACAAAGCCATTGATACCGTTTCTGAGTCATATGGAATTAGTCCATTTAACGAATTATCTATTTTTTAAAAAAATGATCTTGTTTTTAACGTTATAAGGTTCTAACAACTTCTTTTCTACATCATCCTTCACACTGTCTGTGGTGGGGAAATCACATCTGACAGTAAGGCCCTCACCTCTAGGCTCTGAAATCCTGCCATCCTTTGGTTCCTGGTTAGGCCACACCCCCCTCCCCCAGGCTGCTGTCCCCAAGGACCTAGCACAGGATGGCAGAGATAAAGCACAGCTTGAGGGACGGATGGACTCTGTCTGCACACATAGGACAGCTGTCTTGGGCCTTTAACCCCTTTTCATGCAGACATTTCCCTTTTCAGAATCCTTGTATATTCAACTCTTCTTTGGTGCCTGCTTCTCTAAGACCCCAGACTAACGTGAGATCCCTTCTGAAAGTCACATGAAAAATGAGGACTTGAAGACATGAAACTTAGATTCTAGTGTTTGGACTGCCTTATTGTCAGTGTTCAGTGATGAAAGAGCAAGTGTCCTGGGATACCAGTGGGCCCAGGAGCTCCAAAGGCCACAGGTAGGATTTCTGACATAGCCCCCACCGGTCACGATGGACAACAGTGACGGATGAGTCAGTGCAAATCCCCTTCTAGAAACACACTTCTGTGAAGAAGAACCATGGGTGTCATCTCTGAATACACAGAGCGCATCATGTTGACTGTTACTACGCTTCAGCTTAGGTGCTGGTGGTGTTTCCTCTGGGGAGCCAGAGTTCATTGACGTTGATGCACACCCTTGTACTGTTAGCGAGCACTGTCCGTGGGTGGCGTGGAGGGACAGGGGGTTTACTGTTCCTGATAGAAAGGCCACGGTAACTTACACCTTCTGGAAACTGCAGAAGGATCTGGTGTCACACTGCTCTCTGTTTGCTTGTCTCCCGACACCTTCATGGTGACAGAACCCCAGGGAAATAAAGCTTCAGGTCACCGTGCAGAGTGACAGGAAACAAAGGCAGCATGGGGTGGAGAGTTCCGGCTGAGTCCCTGCTGCTTGGCTGGACAGTCAGTCCCCTCAGGCCTGGGTGAACCACGTGCTTCTTCAGCCCCAGTTTCTTTATCTGGCAGAGAAACCAATCTCTTCTCTGTCACAGTTTTAAGGCTTAAACAAAACAAACCATTTGAGGACATTCAAACCAAAACACATTTGCCTACTAAGGTCTTATTATTAATGTTAATTTTATTTTTATGAAATTACCTGCTAAAGAAAACAAATAGGTATCTTAATCTCTTATTAGGTTTTTTTATTTTTTATTTTTTGCAGTATATGCTAAGAAACTTGATTCTTTTTCCACCCCCCTCCACCTCTGCAGGCTACATTGGCCTCGAACTTACTACATAGCCAAGACTGGCTTGGCCTCCTTCTCCTCCTTCTCCTCCTGCTTCTACCCGCTAGGTGTTGGGCTTACAGGTGTGGGCCACCATGCGTGACTCATAGATTTCTTGGAAACATTCTGAATCAACTATTTAAGTAGAAATATTGGCCTTACTTTCCCTTTGTTCTGTAAGGTATATGGATTATTTAATAATAAAGATTAGGTCATTTAATGGCTGGTCATTTGGAAGGTTAAGATGGAATAAGCACAAATTGAGTTGGACGAAGGACCTGGAGGACCAGAATAGCCACGGTAGAAGGAGGCCACTTCATACTGCCTGACCGCTGAAGCAAAGAGCGAAGGAGACAGCCATCTTTGTCTGTGGACTGCAATGAATAATAATGTCCTCTAGTAATTTCTGCTGTCCTTTCATAGTTTTTTAAAAAACCATTAATAATTATCTCTATAAATTATATTTTGAGGCCATAATCTCATTGATAATATATCCTGCATAAATTATTCATGTGTAATCGAAACACAACACGATAGCACTTAGCTTTGATCTTTATGTCTTAGGCAATTGCGATACGTATGACATTATTATGAAGAAGCTTGATAGCATATCCTGCTCAATCCAAGCTAGGAGAGAGGGACAATCTATGGCTTTTGGATGTGAATGTCTTGGGGAGCACAGGATCAGACAGCTCAGGCCATCTAAGGAACACCCTTTCTCTCCCTTTGCCTTGTCCAAGCTTTATATTCTTGGGGTAAACTCTGACCAAGGCTGCCTTTGTGCCCATTCCTTGGTCCTCAGATTGTGAAATATCCTTCCCCAAATACCAGTTCTACAGAAGATGGGCAGCCCCTGGAAAGAGGCTAAGCGATGCCGGCAAGAGCGATAAGAGGTACCAAATGCCTGACTTATTCCTCACCTGTCAACGCTCTTTTTGTCTGTGACGGTTTTATTTTCCTCCTTTCAGAGATCGTATGACAGAATTTAGTCAGGTAGCGTCCCACATGCTTATTTTACCCCCTCTCTGGATATGCCATGTAAGGAAGTCAGAGCATTAGTTATCAAACCCTAAGGGCTGGCCTTTCTTATTCTTGGCTTCTTAGAACAATTGCTGATGCGTAGAGTTAAGGTGAGATGCACGGGAGTACTGCAGTTTGGCACCTGCCTGGGCAAATCATAACTGTATCTGCTTTTCCTTCTCCACCACAGCCATTATCAACAAGAGCACTCACTTCCCAGGGACGGTAGATGGCCGTGGTAGTGAAGTCTAGCTCTTTGTCTCTGATGAAGCTCTTTGTAGTCTTATACAAGTGTGGCTTCTGAGATAAACTCTCTGCGTATTGTTCCTTTGAGAATGGCTCTTGCCACTGCTTTAAAGTGGTGATAACTAGAAAGGAGGCAAAATGTGTTTAATGTATGTATATATATACATATATATATTAGAATATATATATTCTGTGGATATATATATATGCACATATATCCAGAATACTCTCAGTTGCTGCTCTCATCTTTACCACGTTGTGTATAATACTGTAATATCTACTATTTAGGCAAGACAATGCCTAAATTTATTAGGCAAGACAACCTGGGGTTGTCTTGCTTCTCTCGCTTATTGTAATATGTAAAACATTTTACTTCTTCAGTTTTTATATTATTTATGAATTATTTTTTATTTGTTTATTTTTGAGACAAGGTCTCACTTTATGACCTATGCCCTCCTACAACTCATTAGCCCAAGCTAGTCTTGTATTAGTGATCTTCCTATGTATTGGGGCTATAGGTGTGAGCCACCATATCTGGCAACATTTACTTTTTAAGTAGTTTTGAAATGTTATTTAAATAGACAATTTATCTTTCTGTTCTCAAAACTTCTATTCCAACAAACACTAGAGGGCATTCATCGCTCTTCTCAAAAACATAAAATGACATTGCTTAACAAAGAACTGAGGAAATCAAGGTTTTCTTCACATTTTTATCCTTGAATTTTTATGTTTTTACATACATTTCATCCAAGTTTGATAACTACACTATTAACATATCCCTTCCTGGCCTATAAGAACTCATTTTTCATATTAGGTGAAAACCTAATGAAAGCTAGTTAAATGTCAATGCTGTACATGAAATCTTTTAAAAGTATGACATGCTGTATAACTCTAGAAACTGTCATTTGGGGGTTTGGGTTCTGATGTTGACATCTGTCTGCTGAGTGATCTCATTTGTCAAACTTGATGGCTCCCCATTTTCAGGAGTGAGCTAGCGCTCTTCTGAGCAATGGCAGTCCAGCCTGTGGAGAAGGTCCAGGAACTGCAGGAGGCGGAGGTCCTAGAGAGCAGGAAGAGAAAGCAAGGGAAATTCCATCAGATAAGGGGAATTGGAGATCAGTAGAAATGAAGTCTTTGATTTTATCTGATGTGACATTCCCAGACTAACTGTGTGTGTGTGTGTGTGTGTGTGTGTGTGTGTGTGTGTGTGTGTGTGTAGAACTGTCGAACATTTACAGCTCTTCTTCTAAGTTGCTATCCTTTTACTGTCTTGTTTACAGATCATTCACATCACTCTGCCTCATTCTGACTTGTTTCCTAGTCAATCAACCAGTGTCACATTAGAAAATAAATGACAAGTCATCTAAGACATAAATGGAAAAGTTGACCTGCTAGCGTTCCAAACCAAGTCAAAAGAACATGACTTTTGGATTGTTTAGTAGAACATGTCAGGGCACCTGTGGTCCCAGTAGGCTGAGACAAGAGGATGATTTGAGTGCTTAAAACACGTAAGTTTGAGACTAGCCTGGGCAATAGAGCAAGTCTCTGTCTCAAAGCAAACCCCAAACCTCCCAAACCAAAAGTAGTAAGTTCAATTCAATGTTTTGTTTTTTTTTTTAAGAGGGATGGGGTGGGGGAATATTTACTGATGTTTGCTGACCATGTCTTGGGTACTCCCCACACTGAAACATGCCTGCTGGCCTCATGTTGACATCAGCTACATTCCAGATCAGCATTGTGGACCCAGCCAGCTTCCCGTGTGTGGCATGAGCATCCCCAGCCTGGTGAGACGTTAGACTTCTTCAGCTGTGTCTCCTTTGGTCTCTTCAGTCATTACACTGTTACTGATGTTTCTTTTCCTCTTACTGCTGTTGTTAAAATTCTCTCCAAGAAGCACATATATGCTTCCTGTAACAGGAAAACCAATGTTCTAAAAGTGAAGGACTATGAATTGAAAAGCATCACGCTGCGCCAAGGACCACTAAATTCTGGGAGGCCACCTGCTCTTTGGATGACTTTTGCCAGTTAGTTTGGAAAGCCATTAAAGATACTTACTTTTTTGTGTCATGTCAATATCAGAAATTAGGGGAGGCATATGGAACTTGCCTTATGCCCTTTTAAGGAGGAACAAAAATAAAGGCCTCAGATTTATAGGGACTCATTTATGTGAAGATAAGAAATTCTCATGCTAATTTATTTATGCAAATATTTTTACTGTAATGAAAATAAAATGTTCATGAAAGTTCTGAGCCATTATAACAGAAAATTACTTATGCACGTTCTTCATTAGAACTTACAAAGACCTTAGAATGGATTTTGAAATTGTGGACAAAATTGCATTGTATGGACTCCTTTAGGATCGTTTATGTTCATTATCAAGAAAAAAAATGCACAGCAGATACTGTATACCCTTTGTTAATCCAATGATGTATAACCCGTGTGTGTGTGTGTGTGTGTGTGTGTGTGTGTGTAAAACACAACAACATTTTCATGCAGGTTATGTGTATTTAATGCACTTTCTGTGTTTCTAAACACTTTATAGAGTTACTATTATAATCACGCCAAATACTTTAAATATTTAAAATTTTATAACACACACACACACACACACACACACACACACACACACACACACCAGGTGGTGCATGCCTGTAATCCCAGTATTCAGGAGATAAAGGCAGGAGGATTGTCAATTCAAGGCTAGCCTGGGCTGCATGGCAGACTATGTATATGTGTGTGTAAATAACTTGCTGGGTATACATGTAGTATATAAAAAAAGTCTACAAAATATTACCTCAAAAAACAAATGAGCATGTTTGTGTCTGAGTAGACTACAGAAATAATACAGACAGGACTCTATTTTTGAAATAAGAACAATGAATATTAGATTCACACCAAGGCCTTTTAGGTAGGTAACATTCGGTACATATGGAATGCATGGCCAGTCTCCACATGCCCTGCATGGCTTATGTGTCTGCTTCTAACTTATCACTGCTATCTGTTACCCTCCTGTCCCCTCTGTCTCCATGCTCCTCTTTTCCTCTCTAGGCTGAAAAAGTTCTGAGATAGGGGTACTTCAGATTTGCCCATTGTTTCTCAACTTTCTCAAAAAAACGTAGACATAAATGAAATTAAGTAAAGTTATTTTCTTTATCATTGATGAAACCACAATGGCATATATAAAAGAATGTTGGCCATTATAAGTATTCCTCCTTATGACTGTCATGTTTATAAAAGTTTCTTTTTCTTTTTAATTGTGTGTGTGTGTGTGTGTGTGTGTGTGTGTGTGTGTGTTTGTGTATGTGTGCATGACTGCCTGGAGACTCCAGAATTGGGTCCCCCTGGAGCTGGAGAAGTGCCAGGTGTTCATGAGCCTGATGTGGACCCTGGGAACCAAACTCAGGTCCTGTGCAAGAGCATGCTTTTAACCACTGAACCATCTCTCCAGGTCCACGTCATATTTTTTTGAGCACCCAGAACTCAACTCTTATGGTTATTCATGGGAACAGTCTGCACATTGCTGTATGAAATGTGGGTATACACATTTCCTGGTGCATGTGGACAGAGGACAGGCCAGGTGGCAGCCTTGGGCATTGGGTCTCTTTGCTGTTTCCTGCTTTGCATGCAAGCCTGGCTGACCTGAGTTCCCACAGTGTCTCTTGTCTCTACCGCCCATCTCTCTGTAGGAGCACTGGGCTTAGAGATGCTTGCACCACGTGTCTGCCCTCTCATGTGGGTTCTGGGGATTCAAACTCAGGTCTTTACGCTTGCACTCACTAGCTTTACTCACTAGCCATCTCCACAGGCCCCAGGATAAATTCTTATTCTCTTCGTGGTGAGAACTGTATTTTCATGTGGACAGTTTTAGGATCCAGGCTCCTTGAGTCTGGGGACAGGCTTTTTCCCTTGCTTGACTCCAAAGTACTCTCTTTTTCCTTTGCTTGACTCCAAAGCCCAGGCTACTGAGCACTCTATTGTTTCTGAGGGCAATGGGCTCCAAGTTGGCAATCAGAACCGATAGGTCACAAACCAAAGCCCTTATAGCCCCATTTAAAGGTTCTTTGTAGGGTACCAGTCCACTCTTTGACCCCATCTAGCCCTGGCCACACAATGAAGTTAGGGATGAAGAAGCTTCTCTTCCTTAGTTGGCTCCCTTGCCACACACTGTCTTCACACACACAGCCAGTCTTGAGAAGTTACTTGAATTTTTCTCAAGGTCAGCATCACACTTTTTACTTGACCTAAATTATTTTCCATGTTGGGCTAGGAATGCTTCCAAATTAAACTACATGAGATTAAGGAGAATAATCCTCTTATTTTTTTCCCCAAGAGCAATGCACTGGGGTTGAGGCAGAGTACACTTAGAGGTGACCAGTGTGGGCTACTCTGTCCTGCCAGAAACCAGCCTCCTGTTGAATTGTTTTCCTGTCTCCAGAGATGGCCACTGTAAAGAAAGCCAAGCAGGAAGACATATAAGTCATCATCTTTGGAGAGGAGAAATATGTGTTATCTGAGCAGAATGACTTGAACCATCATTTGCAAATGACAGACTAATCACTGCGGTATGTTGAAACAGAAAACATAGCAGGTTCATAGTCGTGCACAGTTTTCTTTGAATTTTTGCCTTGCCTTTGTTTTGTCTTCCTTGTGGGAGAAGACTGCTATGTATATATCCCAAAGGATTCTAGAGAGTTCTTTCTTGGTCCACACCTGGCTAAATAATCTTTGGCACTCTACAGCTTTGGAAATAATTGGATTTATTGACCAGCAGGGTGGGGGTGGGGTATCAAAAGAATCTAATCTATCTTTTTTTTCCCCCAGGCAACTAAATAATCGGGAAGATTCCAAAGACTGGAGAATTTTGCCAATCAGAAAATAGACATAGCTAAACCACATCTAGAGATGTTTACCCAGGAGGTAACAGATAAGCAAATAAGCAAAGCAGGAAATATCAAGCTGTACACTGAAGAAGAGTGTAGGCAATAAGAATGATGTTAAGATAAATTTTAATTCATTTGTTCTATGAAGTGCTACTTATTCATTAAAACTAATGTAGATCTATATTCCCTCAGATAAAAATTCACAGTGTGTTGTTACATGTATATGAAAATACATGCAGGTGTAGTATATGTCTATACATTTCCACATAGAGTACTTGTGATAGTTATGGTGATTAGGAATATTATTTTCGTTTATGATTATCTATGTCTTTAACTCTCCTCTACTAAAAACTTAGATTGAAAAAGGTTTAACTAGCATGAAACCCAAGTACTTAAAACTGTCTCCCACAGATTTTTCCCATTTTTTTTTATCCTAGTAAGATGTATCTTAGCACACACGTTGAATATAGAAATCAAACATTGTTCTGACAAAACCTAATCTCTATTTGAGGATTGAAATTGAGGAAGGGGCTTGTTGTTATTTCTGCTCAATGTTGTAAACTCCTGATTTGATGATGTTTCACTGTCTGCCGCTTCTCTCTGTCTGCTACTTTTATTCTTTTTGCTTGCCATGTACTTAACCAACTCATTCTTTAAAGCCCCAAGGGTGGCTATCACAATCACTCTCCAGTCTGTAAAGAGCAAATGTAAGATGTATCATTGACAAATAAACACAGATTCCTTTAAAATATTGGTAAGAGAAAGGCAAACAACCAACATGACCAGGCACTGCACAAAACAAAACAAAACAAAAACAAAACAAAACAAAACCCAGAAATGACACAAAAGGTTTGAAAAGATACCAGTCCTACCAGTGACCAATAAAATGCAAACCAGAGTCACAAAGAGGTACGGTGAGATTTGATACCTCCTCTAGAGAGGTACCGATAGAGCAGAGACCCTACACCATGATGGTTAAAAGGCACGGAAACTGGAAAACCTGAAAGGATGCAGTCGTGATGCAGATTATAAATCTTTCCTCCTACCAGTTACATTACTGTTTTCATCGCCAGGGCAAGTTTTATGCCTGTAGCTCACGAGAGATGTCCAAAAATAGTCCCAGATGCTGTATTTATGGTGGTCCCAGTCAGAGAGCAGAGCCCATGTCCAGTGGAAGGGGGCTTGATGAACAAGCGCCAGGGATTCACGCTATGGAATCCCACACTGCAGGGAAAAATAAGAGATAGATATACCTTGCAAGCAAAACATGGACTGGAAAAGCTAGTTCCAGAAGACTGGGCAAAGCTGAGCAGCATATTTTGACAGAAATAAAAATATATAGTGGAACATCAGGAAATGCAAGGGAGTGATGGGCAGAAGTGAAGACTGAGGGGAAAGAGAGACCAAAAAGAGCTGCTGAGGCAGAGCATCAGGGTGTCAGCCTGCTCTACTGTTCACTGCTGGTGATTCCTGGGATTGATCTGGGGGGGGGGGGGAGAGTGATGCTAATTATCTCAATCTGGGTAGTTACTAATATAAATATTTTCATATATAAAAGAATTAATAAAACTGAGTGTGGACCCCGGCATTCATGAGTCTAAGGCAAGAGGAGGTACAGAGAGGTTCAAGGCCAGCCTGGGCTACATAAGTGAGATCTAGTCTCTCAAAAATATTTTTTAAAGATATTGCGGTGGTATTCTGGTTGTTTTTTTTCAACTTGACACAAATTAGTCAGTAGGGAAGAGTGACCCTCACTTGAGGAATTGCCTTCATCAGATTGGCCTGTAGGCAAGTTTGTGGGGGCGTTTTCTTGATTGACTGATGTGGGAGGGCTCAGACTGCTTTGAAAAGAATGTGGTATGTGGTCTTGGGATGTATGAGAAAGCAGGCTGGGCACTCCATGGCAAGCAAGCCAGTCAGCTGCACTCCTCGGTGCTCTCTGCTTCAGCTCCGGCTGGAGCTCCTGCCTTGACTTCCCTCAGTGATGGAGTGTGACCTGGGAGTTTTAAGATGAACTAAACCCTTTGCTCCCCAAGTTGCTTTTGGTTAATGTTTTATCCCAGCAGCAGAGGAATCCAACTAGAACATCCGGGAAGATGGCTCAGTGGTTAACATGCTTGCCACCTGTGCCGGACGATCAGAGTTCAGATTCCAGCCTGGGAAGGCGGAGACAGGATGCTGGGAGAAAGCCAGTTGTCAAGACTAGGCCTATTAGTGAGCTCTAGGTGTGAATGAGAGAAACTGACTTAAAAGAACAGGGTGGACAAGCAGTCATGGCGGATTTCTCCTATCAACCTCCGTCTCCACATGCACTCCTGCGCGTGTGCACACACACACCTGCAAACACACATAAGCACATGAACACATCACACACACAAACACACGAAAAGAAGAACAAAAAGGAAAAAAAAAAAAGGACCGCCAATAGAGAATGTGACTTCTCATCCCAGTCCCACCTCCACTATGAACCATGCCATTTTTGGCAAGGCACTTAGCCTCACCAGCCTCACTTTCAAATAAATGGTTTTTAACAAAGCCAGCCTTACCTTTTCATAGGATTGTGTGAGGACCAAGTGTACTTGAAAGCGTTTGGTGTGTTATTAATGAAAGGCAGTGTCCACAGGCAATATAGTTTTCCAAATAGGAACTCAAAAGGTTTAATCTGTCCAAACCGATGTTCAGAACCCACATGACGAGAGGTGGGAATGATCAATTGAACCACACTTCTTCCTCCTGCCAGCCCAGCTTTCTGTGGAGTTGTTAGCCAAAGGCTGTCTGAAGCTGTTAGCTTGAGAGATGCAGCTGGCCTCGGGAGGGTCGGCCTTGGAATCAGAAGAAATGGCTCTGAATCTTGGCTTTGTCCCTGACTAACTGAGGTGCTAGTGACTGGCTTCCTACTCACACTCTTGGATTTCTTTGTGAAGTGGTGGCTTTGTTGCCAATAGAGAATGGAAATATTTTCTTAAAAGAGATCAGGGCTCCCCATCATCTTTCATACCCACCCGGGGGCACAGGAAGCAGCAGCAGGCGCTTGCTTCCCTTGCCCAGCAAACGGTGGGTGTTCACCTGAACCACCAGCTTTCTTCCATGTAGACGATGACCTGCTCTGCCTTTTCATTTCTGACCTTCTGGAGGACCAGTCACAGGGCAGAGAATATGTGCTCAAGTCTCTCATCTCTCTGTGCCTCCTGACCTTAGCTCAGCAGGGTGGTTGCTAGTTCTTTGACTGTAAGCTAACAGGAAGTACAAGATTAGGTAGAGGCACTTGTCACCAACCCTCACAGCCTGAATTCAGTCCCCAGAACCACATGGTGGAAGTAGAGAACCAAGACCTGGAAGTTGTTCTCTGACTTACACACACACACACACACACACACACACACACACACCAAACAAGTGTGATAAAATATTTTAAATGCAGTGTAATGCAGCAACCAAAAGCAGATGGAGCAAAGAGTTCTGAAACCTGGGACCCGTCAGGCGTTGTCTTTGTGCTGTTTTGGCAATCCCAAGGGGTCTGTAAAACTACCTTGCTGTGGTTTTAACTGCCTTTCCCTACTGGCTGATTTGAATGTCTCTTTATGTGTTTATTAGATACATACACACCCCTGGTGTGCCTTTCATGTCTTTTATTCATCTTCTAATTGGGTTTTTTAAATTGTTTTACTTTTTATTGTGTGAATGTGCACACATGTTTGTATGCTCGTGTGTGTGTGTGTGTGTGTGTGTGTGTGTGTGTGTGTGTGTGTGTGCACGACAGTTTCTGCTGTTAATCTGAAGGAACTTTCCACCTTTTGAGACAGGGGCTCTCACTGGCCTGGAACTTAGCCTAGTGGGTTAGGCTAGCTGACCTGACATGGAAGCTTCCAGGAATCTGCCTGTCTCTAACTCCCATCTCACCACTGAAGAGATAGCAAGTGTGTACCACCACACCCAGCATCTTAAACATGGGTTCTGGGGATACAGGACCAGGTCTTCATGGTTGTGAGGCAAACACATCCAACACTTTCTCCCCAGCTTCTAACACTTGATTTTGAGAGATGTGAAAGTCCAGACCCCCATCCTTTGTCTAAGGGTTCTGCAGCGCTTTCTCCCAGCCTGCAGCTTGCAACTCCCTTCTCTCCACACGGCCTTCTGAAGATGGAAGTTTCTACTTTTGATAAAGTGCAGTTTATTAAGCTTTCCTCACCTGCCAGAATCCTCTGGCTGACCCGCCTCCAATGCCTTCCTGAGATAAAGTTCCATCCTGGATTTGCCAGCTCACTTCTGTACATTTCCAGAGAGTATAGCTCACATGAGACACAGACAGATTTCCAGCATGTGGCTTGGCACACAGTAGGTGTTCAGCGTGTATTTTCTAAATATTCAGCAAGTCACACTGTGTGTGTGTAGGGGGGGCTCTAGACTCAAGAGCTCCCTTTGTAATTAGGGCAGTCTCCTTCCTCATTCTACAGACAGTCCCACACTCCTGGTTTATTCTCTCCTTTGATCCTTTACCGGCCTTCTGCTGTGAGCATCCTTTAAGAATGAAATTAGACTCATATCTGTTACCCTGCACAAAATCCACTCCAGATGGATCAAGGACCCCAGTGTGAAACCTGAAATACTGAGACTGCTAGAAGAAAATACAAGCAGAACCCTCCAAGGATGGTGTAAAAAGGACTTTCTGAATAAGACTCTGGTTGCTTGAGAATTAAGGTCAATAATTGACAAATGGGACCTTATAAAACTGAGAAACTTCTGTACAACAAAGGAAATAATCAATTGAATGAAGAAGAAATTTACAGAGTGGGAGAGAATTGTATCCAGCTATATATACATTTGTTAGAGGATTAATACCTAAACTGTACAAAGTACTCAAAAAACAAAGATTCAAGGAACAAATGACCCAATTAAGAAATTGGGCTACAGAGCCGAACACAGAGCTCTGAAAAGAAGTAAAAATGACCAAGAAATCAAAGTGCTCAAGGTCCTTAGCAATTAGAGAAATGTAAATTAAAACAACTCACCCCTAAGATCAAGAAAACAACCGACAACAAATGCTAGGGGGTGTGCAGGGCACTCTCTGTCACTGTTGGTGGGAATGTAAACTGGTGTGGCCACTCTGGAAATCAATGCGGAGAACCCTCCAAAAGCTAAACATAAGTCTACAGTACGATCCAGTTATACCACTGCTTGGCATATGTCCAAAGCACTGGACATCCTGCTCCACAGGTACTTGCTCAGCCCAGTTCATTGCTGTTTTATTTACAGTATCTAGGAAATGGAAACAACGTACAGGTTCTTCTACCAAGGAATAGATAATGAAAGTGCGGTACATATACACAAAAGATATTATTCAGCTGTAAAGAAAAAATAAAAAAATTGCAGGTAAATGGATAAAACAAGAAAACATACTGAGTGAGGTAACCAGACCAAGAAAGACAAATGTCACATTTTTTCTTGTCTGTGGATCTTAGCTCCTAATCTTCAGTTGTGAGTATGTAACTATAATAGATACCGGGAAAGTAAAAAGGGACCCTGGGGGCCAGAAAGAGCAAGCTCTAGAGAGTGGGGTAGTAGGACACAGGTGCTATGAAGGGGAAATGGGAAAATAGCAGGGGATGCTCTAACTTGGAAGGGAAGAGGGAGGGCATAAATAACACTAAGGATGCTTTTAAAAGCTATAGAAAATGTTATTTTGTGTTTACTTAAAATACATATGATAAAAAATTAAATAGTATTTATTAGTATGTGTGTGTGTGCATCCACATGTGAGTGTGCACATGTGAGTGCACACACACACACACACACACATGCACGCACATGCATGCATGGTGTGTGTTTAGAGGTCTAAGGACAACTCTGTGGAGCGTGTTCTCTCCTTTCCCCTTAACATGGATTTTGGGATCTAATTCAGATCATTAGAGTTACACAGAGATGTCTTATGTCTGCTGAGCCCTCTTTTTTTTTTTTTAAAGATTGTTTTTATTATTTTTAATTATGTGTCTGTGTGTGCTGTATACAGAGGTCAGAGGAAGGGCTGGTGTACATTCTTCTCTAGGGGTCTGCCTTCCACTATCTCCACACTATTCTTTGCTGCCTTCTCTGTACTGGATCTATTAAATGTTCCAGACAGTTCTTCCTCTTTCAAGCTGCCAGGATTTATTAATCAGTTGCTGTGATGTCCAGGTTTCTGATTTTCTACCTTTTATGTTCTATTAGTTTGTTTTTCAAAGGCTTATCTGAGGCAAAACAGCACAGCATACCATAAGTACACAGGTTCTGAAGCCATGTTGGCTAGGCTCAAATGGTGGCTATTCTACCTCTTTGTGCTCCAGATTTCCTTCTAGAACAATGAAACAAAGAAACTGTCTTACTATGCATGACGCACTGCATAGTAAGACAGGGAATACTGTCTCTGATGTGGCCTATTATTGGCAAATAACCATCAATAGCTGTCTTAATTTGAGTTCCACAGAAAAGGCTCTTGAAGCAGACTTAAGTATGAGTAGTTTATCTGGGAGGCAATCCCGTTAAACTCCAGTGGGTAAGTGAGGGAAGGGAAGACAGCCATTAAACCCAAGCAACTACCTTAAAAGCAGGTGCTTCATCCCACTGGAGAACTCTGGGAACTGTTTAGAAGATGTGTTTTAAAGCATCTCACCCGAGGGGTGAGGGAACTGGGTACCACATGCCAATGTCATCATCTATGGATAGGGGCTCCTTTCAGGGAGAGTGCTGGGGTTGGATCTGCAGTCCCTCTCATCCACCCCAAGCTTGTGTTTTGAATGTTTGCTCCCCAGATGATGGTACTCTTTTGGGGGGCTGTGGAATCTTTGGGAAGGGAGGCCTGGTTGGCTGATGCAGGACACTGGTGGAGGCCTGTGGGAATTCATTATTTCTATGTTAACTGTGTCTCAGTTTCTGCTTCCTCCTCTGCCATGATATGAGCAGCTTTCACGGCACACCCCACTGCCCCCGACCAGGCTGCTTCACTGTGCCTTCCCATCACGATGGACTTACACCCCCTGAAACCGTAAACCTGACTCAACTGTTCCCCTTTCAGTGGTTCCTGTGAGATATTATAAACACAGCTATGAAAAAGCAAATTAATACCCTGATACTTCTTTGCTTGCCTGTTTGTCTTGTTCTGCGAGAGGATCTCTTGTCAAAAAGATGCAGCTGCTGACAAAATAGCCTGAGACCAACCTGTGGGCACAGAAATGATCAGGCAGGGGGTGTAAGAGGACTCCAATAGACACATGCGTCTGCCTCAGTTTATCACCTGGATTCCCACAATGACTTTACCGATCTGAAACGTGGACAAACAAGGCTTAAAGAAGGAGGGAAGATGGGCTGTAAGCTTGGCAAGAGGAGGTAATAACTGAGGGAGCACAGGCAAGAGACAGGAGTAGACCAGTGCCAGCAAGGATTGGCTCAAAGGTCCAAGCGCTGATACTGGGCCTTCAAGGTGTCTCATCGCTTGCTCACCCATTTATCTCTTGATATTTTATCACTCCTCTACTTAGCAAGGATGAGCTTGTTACCATAGCATACACACTCACTCACTCATTCATTCATTCATTCATTCATTCATTCATTCAGTTAGTTTTTTTGAGACACGGTTTCTCTGTGTATCCCTGGCTGTCCTGGACCAGACTGGCCTCAAACTCAGAGATTCGCCTTCCTCTGCCTCCCAAGTGCTGGGATTAAAGGTGTGCACCATTTTAAATGCAGCATGGCAAGATGGTGCATGGTACATGGTACATGACAAGATCATTCCCACTTTAAATGCAACATGACAAGATGGTGCATGAAGGAATGTAGGAAGAGAACCACTCGCCAGACCAATGAAGAAAAACGAAACAATAGCAAACAACCAATGACCTATAGGAATCAGCAGTTTCCTAAAAATGTATTCATTAATATTGAGGAAATTGTCTCAACTTTCAGTCTAATGTCTAAATGAAAATTCAAATTTAATGTTAAGTGGTATGTAAAATATAAACATTACTCATATTAATGGTGTATCATGCGATGACTTAATACATGTGAACATTGTGTGCAAACAGGCAAAACACTCACGGTCCTTCTGCCTCAGCTTCCTGAGTGTATCTCCAACTCTTATCATTACATGATTAATCTTTTCTTGCCTCTTTGCTTGAAGAAGAAGGATTTCATTCCACTGAGCTTAAATTAATGCAGATACTGTAGCTATTAATTGCATACTGTGCATCTCAGAAAGCTAGAAAGAAAGATTTGGAATGTTTTTGCCAGACCAATATTTTAAAATCTGACTGTATTTGCAAAAACTCATTCACCACTGTTGATCATCTGTTGGACAACTGGAACTTTCCATTTTAACTCTTGGGGTTTTCTCTGAAAGCCTCAACAGGATAGAAAGTACGCAGAGAGTGTCTCGGGAGGGACATTGCTTGTTTTGTATCCTTCTGGGTTGATTTTGGAACTGATCTGTGACCCAGAAACACAGAGGACAGTGTGGCCTGGCTTTCATCAGAGAGCTCACCATCTTCTCCTGGAGTTGTTGGGCTGTACCCACTAGGAATGTTTTTGAAGTGGTATCCTCATTAAAAATCTAAAACCCAGAAGAAGCCATAGGAGCAGAACGCTGCAGATCACTCCTGTTTACTTAGGCTGGGTAATACCACTGTGCTGGCAGAGGCTCTGTTTTTTCAGTTTGGAGTTGATCCCTTGAAACCAGAGCTAGCTTCTTCAGATGTTCAATCAGCAAGTTATTTGGTGAGTGCTCAGGGAGTACACTACTGGACATGAGAGTGTGCATGGCAAACCTCAAACCTCTGCCCTAGAGCACACATGTTCATGTGGTGTGTGTGTGTGTGTGTGTGTAGGTCAGGGGTCAACCTCAAGTGCCTTCCATCTTTTGTTTGAGACAGGGTCTCTCATTGACCTGAGTGTTGCCAGGCAGGCTAGACTAGATGGCCAGTGAGCTTCTAGGGATTTTCCTGTGTCCACCTCTCATCTCGTCATCTCTGGGAGTAGAAGCCTGTGCCACAGGGCTTCACATTTTTCTGTTTGGCTTCTGGGGATACAATCTCAGGTCCTAATACTTGTAAGGCAAGGCAAGGGCTTTATAAACTGAGCCATCCCCCGGTCCATAGTTTGTAGTTTTAGAGGAAAAATTAATGTGTAAGCAAAACAGCTGTGTAGTTATTGAGATGAAATTAGGGAGAGGAATTGGTGGGAACTGAATTACTGGACTGAAGCTGTGGGAGAATTAAGTGATGAAAACTGCCACGCTGTGTCCCTGATCCAAACACCTCTTCCCTCTTTTCCCATGTAGGTTCAGGAGGGATGTGATGGACAGGTGGACGGTTATTGGACAGAACGGCTCCAGTGAGGTGAGGATGAATGAGTAGACATTTTTATACTGATGGAACTATCATGTGCAGCTCAACACTAGTCACGAGTCACTGGGCAATGGCACTTGAAATATGGCCAAGCCACTGCAGAACCAAAGCTTTCATGTAATCAAAACTAAATAGTCATGTTTGGCTATTTTACTGTTCCCTCCAGGGCAAGACAATGAGCCACCTCTGGAAGCATGAAAACAGGAAGAGTAGACAAGAAGGGCTGGTGGGAACACTGTGACTTGGGCTGCAAAAGTAGGCTTGGTTTTGGAGGGAAGGTTCATGTGTTAGTCAAGGTCCAATCAAGAGACCTAAGACATACACTGATGGGGATATCTTTCTGTATGCTGTGAATGTGTTGCTCTGATTGACTGATAAATAAAACGCTGATTGGCCAGTAGCCAGGCAGGAAGTATAGTATAGGTGGGATAAGCAGACAGGAGAATTCTGGGAAGTGGAAGGCTGAGTCAGGAGATGCTGCCAGCCGCTGCCATGAGAAGCAAGATGTGAAGACAGAAAGGTACCAAGCCACGAGGCTAAACATAAATAAGAATTATGGGTTAATTTAAGTGTAGGATCTAGCTAGCAAGAAGCCTGAGCCATTAAGCCAAACAGTTTTAATTAATATAAGCATCTGTGTGTTTTTTTGGGTCCGAGTGGCTGTGAGCCGGGTGGGACCAGGAAAACTTCTGGCCACAGCACACTTCATTTATGTCTACTAATGCCAACTTGACATTATATAAACTAGCTGTCTTAGTACTTTCATAGTATCGTACAACCTTCTCTGCCCAGGCCCAGAACATTTTCGTTATCCCAGAAGGGAGCCTCACACCTCTTAAGAAGTTGCTCCCCAGTGATTCCCGTCACTGATTTGGAAATCACCATTTAGTATTGAACAATACCTTCAATGCCTTTCTGGGTATTTCTTCTGAGCAGACTCATACATTATGTGGCTTTTTGCATTTGACTTCTTTCAATTCCTATCTGCACTGTTCACAGTAACCAATAGGTAGAAACAGCCCAATCTTCCATGGAGAGAGCCCCCCTCCCCACATACAGAAATGTTATACACATATAAAAAGTTCTGCTAACATGTGACGATGTGGATGAACCACCCAAGTTCTTAGAACAGAAGGAGTTTAAAAAATACAGAATTGTGAGCTAGGTATAAAGTTGTTAACTTGGTGACTGAAAATGGCAACAGGTGCCACAGAAGTGGCCCCTTCATGGAGCAGTCACCAGCCAGCCCTGGCACTGGAAAGAAAGGGTTAGAATCTAAAGTGTAGAAAACTGAGCATCCCCGCAGGGGTGTTGGTTAGCTGGGGCTGTGAGTTTGAGAGCTGCTTCAGACTATTTCTGGACATGTTAGAAAAGCTACAAGCAAGATTCAGTTCCAGCCCTTGGAGGAGCTGCTGCTGTGGGACCCACCAGGCTTTGTGAGGCGACACTCAAGGGGCAGCAAGCAGACAGGAACCCGGCAGATACCAGCGTGAAGCCGATGGTGCCTACCATCCTGTGTGTGTCTCTTCTGCTTCCTCTTGGAGACACTCAGGATGGAGTAACCAGCAGAGTGCGAGTTGCAGAGTTCCTGCCCCAGGACCACACATCAGACTATAGGGGGACAGTTTGGGGCCGGGGACACTCATTTAATAAGTAGCACAGTTCATAAAAGAAAAAGAACTGGACTGCGTTGATAGAGCTCTGTGTGTGTGGGGATGCAGAGCAGGATCTGAACTCTGTAGCTGCATGGACTTTGATCCTCCATTCTTTGCTGGAAAAGCTCTGCATGGCCAAGAAGAACGAAATAAAATGCATTTCATCCCACTCATACAGTTCAAGATTTGAACATCTTCTTCAGACTGCAAGGAGAGGAAAGTTCCTGGAGGTTTAAGGGAAGAGTGGCGTGGCTTTGCCCATATCTGACCATTCTTCATAAAAAATTATATATATATATATAATTTATAGATATACAGAATATACATATAGTATATATAGAATATCTATATATTCTACTTTCATGTGTGGGCTTGTGGTGTATGTGTACCTGTATGTGGAAGCCTGAACAAGTTGAAGTTAGGAACCATCCCTCATGGCCCTTCCACATTCACTGAAGCAGAGTCTCTCAGTCAAACCCGGAGCTCTCGGATATGACTGTTCTCGTTAGCCAGCTTGCTCTGGATATCTCCTGTCTCTGTTTCCTGGTGCTGGAATTACAGGCAGGCAGCTGGCATTTATGTGGGTTTTGGGGATCCAAGCTCCAGTCATCACACTTGCTAATGGGCTGAACACTTGAACCACTGACCTGTCTCTCTAGCCCGTGACTGGCTATTCTGTGCCTAGTTTCCAGTTACCACTTCCCACTGTCTTTAAGAAAACAGCAACAATGAAATCATGCCCGCATACCATGCAGTCATATTAAAATGTGTAATTCAATGGTTTAAAATGCTTTATAAGAATGTACCTCGCCGGGCAGTGGTGGCACACGCTTTTAATCCCAGCACTCGGGAGGCAGAGCCAGGAGAATCTCTGCGAGTTCGAGGCCAGCCTGGGCTACCAAGTGAGTTCCAGGAAAGGCGCAAAGCTACACAGAGAAACCCTGTCTCGAAAACCCAAAAAAAAAAGAAGAATGTACCTCTACCCCCTGGTGCCAGATTTTGACCCCTCCAAACCTCCACTCTTATATTAACTTGTCATTCACCACGCTCCTTTCCTCTACCTCTGTCAACCAATGACTTCCTGACTCTTTGGATTTGCATATTCTCGTGGTTTCCTATGAATGGAATCTTACAGCGTGGCCATTGGAATCTGGCTTCTCACACGTAGTGTCAGGTTTTCATGGTTCATGTGGCACCATGCTGTTCCCTTGTGTTGCTGTATGGGTTTCCACTGTATGGCTACATCATGTTTTGTCCATGCGTCTGTCAGGTGTCCACCCAGTTGATTCTACCTTTTGGCTCTTGTGAGTATCATACTGTGATCATTCATGCATGAGGTTTTTTTTTTGTGAATATGTTTTCTTTATCTTAAAAATAGACCCAGGTGTGTAATTGTTGGGTCATATGGTATCTTAGTCTATTTTCTGTGGTATAGCGGAAAACCCAAGGTTAAATAATTTATATAAAGACATTTATTTTGATGGCGTCCTTCATTCTGGGAAGTTCTAGATTGGGCATCCTCATCTGATGAAAGCCTCATGCTGTCTCAGCTCGTGTGGTAAGGCTAAGTGGGTGTATACTCATTTTACAAAACCCCACCCATCAGATAATCCTTAAAGCCACATTAATCATGACCATTCACTTTTTGGCAGGAAACCCACATATCGTTTCCTGGGATCGCTATAGCTCTCCACATATCAGTATTTTCAATTCTGTTAGGATTATTTTAAGTAGGTTAGAAATATGCACAGGACTATATCCCTAGCCAGCACTTAGAAGACAGCATGAAGAGTTTTAGCTTACATCTATTTCCTTGGTTGGTTATCCCTGCTTTGGGGACTGCCTTCCAGGATGGAATTATTAGTACTGAGGCATGTATATAAAGATATTAAAACAGCAGTGGCCAGAACCTTGGAAACAAACCCCATGTTCATCAATAGTGGGATTGTTGGAATGTTTATAAAACATTTTTACTGCACATTGATGGTGCAGTTTTGAAAAGTGAATTTGAGGTGTATCTGTCCATATTAGTTAGTCCAGAAGGGTACCTATCATCTATTGTTTAGGAAATCCATCCTAAACTTGGAGATAAGGCAAAAAGTCTGACTTTAGTATCCTGCTAAAGCATTTTCTAGGCAGCCTGAAGGTCTGTCTTTCTCCCAGCTGTAAGGAGATTTGGCTCAGCTGATGCTTATAGTGGACTAAGGCCAAATGTCTCACAGCCTGGCAAAAAGCTAGAGGCTACCCCTTGGGACTCTAGGAAGTGATTACATTTATTAGTTCTTTTTTTTCCTGTATGGTAAAGAAGATAACCCCAACGTTATGTCTTTATTTCCCTGTAGGGCAGTGAGGAATTTTACATTCAATCTAGCACTGTAATAGTATTCATGTTTCACTGTTTATATAAATCCAATTCTAAAGTGCTCATAACTGTTAATATCTGTGTGGAACCTTTTTTAAAAAAAGGCAGTTTGACAGATTTTAATATTATTAAACGAGAAAAGCAAGCTATTGAAAATTTGCTTAGTTTGTTCAATCATATAAAAATCCCTACTCATATCTTCTTGTTGGTGTGCTTGTATGTGTGGATGCAAGTATGGATGGATATGTACTAGAGTGTCAATATTAGTCTTGTTACCTTAGCAGGAAGCATGTGAGGGAAATGTATCTATCTTTACCTTGTTCTCACTCTCTCACTTTTCAAACAAAGATTTATCGTTATTTTATGTATGTGAATGTTTTGTTTTGGCCTCTATGTGTACATATGCACCCCATGTGTGTCTGGTGCCTGAGAAGGTCAGAAGAGGATGTTGAGTCCTCTTGAACTGGAGTTACAGATGACTGTGAACCACAATGTGGGTGTTGGGAACTGAACCCTGGTCCTTTATAAAAGCAGCTGGTGCTCTTAACTGTGATTCATCTCTCCAACCTCTATCTCTCTTTCTCATATCTATCTTATCTCCCTCTCTATAAATCTATTTCTATATTTGTGCAGATATTCATCTAGTATATGTTAATATATTGCCCTATTTTGTAAATTATCTTCAAGATTGCAATCTTGAAAATCAGGCAGTCTGGAGAGCATCGGGGATTGTCTAAGATCCTTTATTCCCCCATGAACATATCAAGAAGAAAATTCAGAGTATTTCCTCCCTAGAGACGAGGTAGTGCCATTTAAACCACACTCTAGGCCTCAAGTCTTGATGCACGGTGGCATCTCACAGAGACACCCCCACTTTGAATGACTGGGTTGCAGGAAGCTTTAACCCAAGTGACTCTTAGTACTTTTGTCTCTTGCTGCCCAGGCAGTAGGGACTCATGACGAAAATACTGTGAATTACGGACAGCAGGGGAGAGCGTCACTCTGCTTGTACACCTGGGTAGTGGAGAGCTGATTTACACGTTCTGGCAAGGGCATATTTAGAGAAGTAGTACAGTGAAGGGGCCTGGCCTTCGGTAGTCTACCTGATTCTTTTGTTTTATGAATCCTTCAGCAGGTAATGTGTTTTTGCTCCGACAACCTTTTTTTGGTCTAGGTTTTTTGAGACGGGAGACTTACTGTGTGGCTCTGGTTGGCCTGGAACTCTATGTAGATCAGGCTAGCCTTGACCTAACAGAGGTCTGCCTGCCTCTGCCACTTGAGCACTGGGATGAAAGGTGTGCGCCACCTTGCCTAGTGACAACCGTTGAACTTAACTCTTTGTAAGATGATAATGTATGTAGTGTGCCTCATACATACTTGGCACAAAGCATGCTGGCACAAGTGGCCAGCAATCTTGTCGATTTTCAGGCTGAGAGGTCAAATGTTCACTTCTAGAAAGTCTGTAAAAGGCCTCCTCTGTCTGTCCAGCGTACACTGGAACATTGCCTATTTGAAGTCTGCAGGTCAGAAACCTCCTCCCATTTCATATTCAATAAGATATTGGTCATGGTTGCTACCTGCTTTATTGATGAACCATTTTCTCCCATCAGAAACGAGAAAGGCTGGCTGAACACTGGGGAATGGGTGTGTCCTGCTGAAGCCAATGAGAGCTTCATAAAGACAAGCCCACTGGGATTAGAACTATGAGTGACTATGGTTTGGGTTGTTTAAAGATATACAAAGAATCTCTTTTACAGGGCTCTCTGACAGTTATAATGGAATAGAAGAGAGATATGGAGGTATGAAGTAGTGATTTGGGAGTAACTTGGGCAAAGTCATCTTTAATGGGTAATTTCTTTTATATAGATTGCCCGGATGATAGACAGTTATTTTATTTGTTTTGTGGTGCATGGAACCACATTACAGATAATTATAATCCTCTGTTGTAGTGGCATTTGCTCCATCCATGACCTTGGGCTATAGGGCCCAGAGGCAGTGCTTCCTGCCATTGTATGTGACCTCTTACAAGGAGTTGGAGAAGGGTCACATGACCCTTCTCCCTGCTCCTGCCTTCGAGGTGGATTTGCCCCCAGGCAGATAGAGGACGACTTCTGCTGTCTACTCCGTTCTGTATTTGTGAGTGTATTTCTTCAATATATATCTTAATAAATTCTGTTACCCATTGAATAGACTCACGTGGATTGATGGCAATCCTCTGTTTCCTCTCAGCAGTGTACCTGAGGTGTTCACATTGTATTACTCAACTAAAGGCTGACCAGAGTGAGTGGTGACATGCAAGGGCACTCAGGGAAGTCGGTTAGGGTTTTATGTAGACGCTGATTCCTTTGATCAACTCTGAGGCATATTTGGACAAACAGGCAATGTTTAGTGAAATAATGGAAATATTTAGTGAGCCAATCAGATTAACATACGAATGATGCTTGAATTTGTGTAGGGTTTATTGATTTCTCTTAAATGACTTCCAGATGGGTTTGCGTTTTTTTCATGATTTATTACAACCCATATTATAATATTTATAAATAATACCGAGAATTCTTTGGAGGTTATGTGACATGAAATAAGCTGATCTACACCAGATGGCATTAGGTAAGGGCAGACACTGGTAAAGTGAAGGGCCTGTGTTGAACAAGGATTAAAGCAATTCTCAAGCAACTCATAAAAAATCAGATATGTAAAAGTCGAAAATGTAAATTGTTTCTAAAAGGGAAGCTTTTGTAAGTTTAATCAGATTTCCATCTCATGTGTGAGTTTTTTCTTTTTTCAGTTCAAGTTAAGAAACACTATGGTACCACAAGCTTTTCTAGTGAGTCCATAACACAACAGAGAATGATATGGTTTACATAGATCTCTTCCTTAAGCCATAAGACAACTGTTTATAAAAAAAAAAGCTTATTTATTTTTTCAATGTGTCTATAGTCTATAACAACTGAAGATGCACTGTGGAACAGTATTATGTAATATACATGACTACACACATATATGTGTATATACTCCGATAGTCTATAGCTGTGCAGTAGGTTGAGAACTGTGTGAACATGGGAGAGACGAATCTCACCTGAAAGGATGTAACTAAGCTAAGCTTACCTACAGAAAGCACTGGAAGGCTATTACGACAAATGATATCATAAGTGCCAGTCAAGAAACAGGAATATGGTAAGAAAAAGAAATATTTCATTTTGTGAAGTAGCACACTGACAGAGAACATATTAGAAGTTTCATTCTCACGGACAATGCTCTGTGCTCTGTTGGCCTATGACATATATTCTGGGCCATTTTTGGAGAAGTAGCCAATTTCATGTCAGGGGGGTTATTTCTAGTGAGAAATTTTGTCATTTAAAGAACTTTTTTTTGTGATGGTGTTTTCTTTATGTTGGTTATCACACTGATAGCAAAGGGTGGACATCATGGGTACCTTTAGAGTACTGGGCAAGTGTACCCTTTCTGAACATTGCCTCTAATACTTTTTGTAGAATCGTGTTGATATTTGAATGGATGAAAAGTGTGTGTGTGGGGGATTACAAAACTCTCCTATTATACACATGCTAGTTTTATATTATTACAATATTGGATTAAGATGTTTTTAGTCTTCAACCTCAAATGTGGACTTCCTCCTTATGTGAACGCTCTCCTCTCCACAGCCACCCTGGTAGCCCTGGCTGGAACCACACTATTTCTCAACTTACTGCTTTGTTTTCATTTTGGGAGATTTCCCTCTTTGTAATCTGCTGCATGCATCACAGACAGAATGACTGAAACATGTGAAAGCCATACCTAGTGATTTACGTGCTGAGATGGATTTAGTGGTGAGGTGTTTGCCTAGGGCCTGGGGTTCATGTCACACTTCAGGAGGTGGCTTTGATATCAACACAAAGCGATTTGTCTTGGTGGTGCACCCCTATAATCCAAACATTCAGGTGGTTTAGGTGAGTGGATCATGAAGTCAGGGTTGGCCTCAAACTTGCTGGGTAGCCAAGCAAGTGTTCCACCTCCCAAGTGTTGGGGGTCAGAGTCAGAAGCCACCATACCAAGCTCATTTTTACCTTTATTTCTTACCTACTTGAGAGGGAGAGGTGTGGAGGGCAGGGAGGTTTTTTGAGGGATATGAATCAAATTCTATCTCTTCTCAAGTAACTGAGAAGCTTTGTTTTTAGTATGGTGAGTTCAGATGCCATTTTATCATATACTGAAGCTATATATATACTTGAGGGTTTTTATTTTTTAAAAATTTTGTTGATAATGTCATAATTTTCCACATGAAGTTTAATATGATGTCTAGTCTAATTTCATTATAATTTTGTTGTTATTTTAATGAGGTTTATTAAGTTAGAAACCAATGTATTATTCTATTTATTTACTTTCTATGTCTTTTAGGAACATGTAAGAGTTTTCTAATAACAATTTTGCACATTTTGCACATTTTCTAATAAGCATTTTGCACAAAATTCCTAGGTATTTTCATATTTTTTTGCATTATACATAGACTTTTCTCTATCTTAATACCGTTTAACTGGTTATCAATTGTATAATAAAGGTCTTTAATTTCCATACATTATTTACTAACTTGCTTGAATATGAAGACTCAATAGTATAAAAATGATCTATACTTTCATTAAAAATGAATAAAATATTTAAACTTTGTTTTGGGAGAAACAGACAAAATTGATTTTTACTTGAAAAAAGTTTTTACAATAAATTTTAATGGGAAGATAATTGATTAGTCACATCTTAAAGTATACTATAAAGTTCTGATGGATAAAATGTCTTGTATAATATTACTACAGTATCTGCATAGGGGAAAAATGAAATCACTGAGAAAGCAATATTTGTATATATATAAAGTTAATTTATGATAATCCTGTTGTTAAATATATAGTAAGAGAAATATAAACTATTTAATGAATTATGTAAGGAAAGATGATGATCACTTGGAAAAATACATTTATTCTTTTGATCTTTGCATGTATTAGTCACCCTTCCGTCCCTGTAACAAATACTGCAGTTAATGAGCTTATAAAGAGGAGAGGTTTATTTTGGGGGTTTTGGTCCATAAGGTACTGGTCCTGTTGCATTTGGGCATGTGGTATGGCTGTATTTTATGGTGATAACATGGAATATTCATTCCTAGGTGCAAGAAAAAATAAGCAGAGTCTACAATTCCCTTTAGACATATGTCTCTAATAACCTAGATCTGCACCCAAGGCTCCACCTCTTAAATTTCTAGCATCTTCCAACAGAACCAGGGTGGGGACTAAGCCTTTCACACATGACCTTTGAGGGTCATTCCATAATCACACCAAAACACTGTACTGAAATCAGCTTAGTCCCATACAAGTCTCATTTATATGTGTAAATAAAGCTGTAGCACGAATCTTAGAAGGTCTTATTAATAAGAACAAACCTGAAGCCAGGTATTGGGGTGAATGCTGGAAGATCAGGGAAGCAGAACAAGCCACAGCCACCTCACCTTGCCAATTCCTCAGCTGAACCTGTTTCCTCAGACTGGAAGCCTCTGAGTCCTCATCCAGAACAAATCTCAGCTGAACTGTTGCTCAAAAGCCTAAAAGCTTAACCAGGCTCTAGTTCCTCGTCCTCACGTCTTAAATACCTTTCTGCCATCACTTCCTGGGATTAAAGGCCTGAGTCACTATGCTTGGCTGTTTCCAGTGTGGCCTTGAACTCACTGCCTCCAGAATGCTAAGATTAAAGGTGTGAGTGCCACCATTTTCTGACCTCTATGTCTGCCTAGTGGCTGTTCTGTTCTCTGACCCCACATAAGTTAATTAGGGTACACCATATATTGGGGAACACATTATCTCCACATAAAACCATAAGAATAGCGGAGAAAATATTGTCATATGTTTTTATCATTTGGGTAATAAAAAAAAGCTTTCAAAGCATCATACCTGTTCCAGAAAACACCAGGGAGTAACTTAAAAAACTTAAAATGCATAACCCCCAAAAGCAGAATATCAAACCAACAGTAAGCTGAAAGGGAGGGACAGATCAGTGGGTCAGGTACCTTCTTAAACACACCCAAGTTCCATCCCTGGAAACCAATTAAAGGTGGGCAGCAAGAACCAACTCCAGCAACAGGTCTTGTGACCTCCGCATGTACTCTGGAGCACACATGCTCTCCCATCACGGATATGCATGTGCACTCACACACACAGCCCAGTTATAATAGTAACTCAATTTAACAAAGCAAAAGCAACAGCAATAAAATAATAACCTGAAAGGGTTGAAGGATAAATTGTAACCTAGGAAAATATTAGAAACATATGCAATAGATATGGGCTGCAAAATGATTTCTAGTGTGAAACTTTCATGTGTACAAGCATAACTTTATTTAGAGTTTGTTGTGCTATTATAATGTTTAACTTTCTCCTTTATGATTAAAAATTGACTGTAGTTACTTCTTAGTAAACTTACTTAAATCTAGTGGCCCCTTAGCATTCAGGGTTTTCTATAGATTCCCTACATTTCCTCCTCTACTCCTTAAGTGCGTGTCCTAGTCCACTGTTCTGTTGTTATGAAGAGACACCATCTGGGCAGTGGTGGCGCACGCCTTTAATCCCAGCACTTGGGAGGCAGAGGCAGGTGGATCTCTGTGAGTT